>VMDO01042583.1:0-10459 GCA_007922755.1 Pedetes capensis | reverse complement strand
TAAAGTGAAAACAAAAGTCAAAATAAATGTAAAAGGAAAGTCACATGACTTTGAAGTACTTATGCTATTTATGGTTGCATTTAGCCTTTAACAAGGATTTAAATTCAAGTTTCCCAAAAATGAGGGAATGGTAGCACTCATTTCATTTTAAAGAAAAGTATGCATTCAGTTATTCAAATTATATTTTTATATGGTTTCTGTTTAAACCTTTTTCTGATTTAAGGAATAACTTTTAATTATATATTTTCCTGATTTTCATATGTCAAATGATGTAATTGCTAAGATTATCGGATTCCACCTTAATCTATTGTCCTTCTCTTAGATGCTCATCTGCATGAACTGCATTTCCAATATTCTACTAATGAGTCTACTATTTGGAAGTAGAAAAGCAATCCATTGGTCTATATTATAAAAGAGAATCCATCTAGTTTAGTGAGGTTTAGTTTAATTAAAAAGTACACTGCTGGAATATTTAATAGCTTTTTATGCGTATTAGAGGTTTGATTTGTGCTTCTGAGCTCAAAAGAAATATTCCTCAAATCATGGAGCTGAGTTTAATATGTTTGTCACAAAAAATAAGCTGCAAAGTGAAAAAGTGAGTTTGGTCATTTGAAAGGATAGCTTCAAGTGAATAACAAGCAAAGAAAAGTGGGAAATTTAAATAGATTCTTAATTTAGGATTAGAACTGGAAATAAAATTTTACATACCTATTACTACTTTAATGTCAATTTCACGAATATGTGTATTTCTTCATCTCATCAAAAGGAAAGAAAATGAATGGCAGGGAACTCAACAATTTTTTAAAAATGTATCAAGAAAATCAACTATATAGTATTTGGGATAAAACCCATTAGCCACCTTGAAAATTTTTAAAAAGCCACTTTTAAATGAACAAGGAAAAAGTGTATCAAAATTTGAGAAATTGACAAAGTGAACTTCTTCACTTACAATTGTAGTAGACAACCTATAAATGGCTCCCTGTGGTCCCACAGTCACTTCTGTAGTTCCCGCCTTTTGAGTATAGACAAGGGCTCATAATTTACTTTTAACACACAAAATGGCAAAAGTTGCAAGATGTTTCTTGCAGGATTAGTTGTGAAAAGGTTGTGACTTCTTGTTTTTTTATTTTTATTTTTTAGTTTCCACTTTGCCATCTCTTGCTGTCTCTCTTGTGAAGCCAACAACCATGCTGTGAGTTGCCCCATAGAGTTCCTCAAGGGGAGTGCACCAAGGAAGCAAGTTGGCCTACATCTTACAGAGAACTGGATCTTGCCAAAAACCAAGTGAGTGAATTAGGAGGGACACCTTCCTCAGTAGTCTTGTGATGGCTACTGGCGTTGGTGGCATCTTAAAGGCAGCTTTATGACTGATGCAGTACAGCATCCAGCTCCCTGAACAACAAAAACTGAGATAATGCTTTTGCTATAAGCCACAAAGTCTGGCAATAATTTATTATATGTTGTTGTTGTTGTTGTTGTTGTTGTTAGATGCCATCGAGTTGGTATCTGACTCATAGGGACCCTCATAGGGTTTTCAATGGTTGACTGTTTTGGGATTGCCTTGAGAGTGGATTGCCAGGCACTTCTCCCGTTTTTGCGGGAATTGAACTCGGGTCCTCAGAGACTGCTTCGCAGCACTCTACCAAACTGAGCTAAATCCCAGCCCAATTTATTATTTAGCAATTGATAATTAACAGAGTGCCAATCATATGAATTAATGACAAATCAGACCTATGAAATTTCCCAATAATCACTCACACAATTAACACTAATTTAGGTAAATAAAGATACTTAATGATTCATAAACTGTAGTCAATAGGGAGTGAAAAAAGAAAGAGAATATGAAAAGTATGATTATCTACATATGCATTTTATGACAAATAAATAGAAGAAAATTTTCTTAACACTTTCCATTAACTTATAAGAATTCCTCAAATTGCATATGCACCTTACTGATATTTATAAAGAAATTAGTAAAAGTTTAAGAATTGAATATACTGTGTAGTGACTTGACATTCTAGGTAGATTGCTTATGTCACCCTTCTAATTTAGTTTTAAACATTATGTTAAAAATAGTTGGGAGCTTTAAGGAATTATGTTGTGTCTTAGAGATCAAGATGCTGAAAGAGATGATGTCTAAGATGTATTGTAGGGATTAAATTCTAGGATTAAAAATTCTTGGTTTTTTATGTTTACACTTTTAACACTCACACTTTAGTTAGCTAAACTAGAAATAACCATTAGAAACATACACAATATGGAAAGGGGGGGATTACAAAACTAGACTTTTATACAAATTTTAGACAATTTTTATGTAAGATATTATATAGTTAAAAATAAAATTAGACTAATAACTTCTATTTTGACTATTTATTATGTTCCAGTTTCTGTGCTAATTTATTTACACACTTTATTTTTCCAGTTTCAGATTTAAAAAGAAAGAATAAATTACCAGCCTATGAACATATATTTATGAAAGTATGGAGGTAAGATTTGAATTTCCATTACAAATAGTATTCACAATAGATATTGATTATGCAATAGATATATGCATTATGTTACAATTTTGTTTTAATTTAGTGAAATAATTTTTGTTAGGAAATTAAAATGTTTTAAAAACTTAAGTAACAAAATATTATATTATGTCAAGACTAGTCAAGAAAAACTAAAAATATGCTCATCAAAGAAATTGTCAAATAAAGATTTCATAACTACGAAAACAAGTTTGTTTTCACTACTAATTAGTACACAGATTTGTTTAAAATGTAAAGATTACTTTTAATGTAATTGCTAGAATACGTGTATGTTTCTTACTATTATGTAAAAGTAAAATTGGATCATCTCTGAAATAGTGGGTACAACTATAGCTGTGTTCCTGAAGTAACTGTGAAGCATCATTGCCTTTCCTGTTAAAGTACACACTTAATTAGGGTTGTATTTAATTTAAATATCAAGAAACTTTAAGGCAAATAAATCCAACTCATTTTAAAGAGCAATTTATGTGCTGAGTAATAAGCATGACACTCTGGCCTCTCAGGTGAAGAAGAAAGATAAAGATAGCTATATTTAATTTTTAGGAGATATGGCACATAATAAAATAACTGACCTGAAATAAAGAATCTCTGCATTATAAAATATGGACAGCTTCTAAGAAATAAAATAAAGTCTCCTGGAAAACTAATGTTCTGAGAGTTATATTGCACAAACCGAAAGTGCAAAGCTGACAGGCAATGAGGTTAAGCAAAGGGCATAAATTGTCAATACTAAGCCTTAGTTTAGAAAGTTAAAGTTATATAACAAAGCCTCCTCACTTTAACAAACCCAAAGGAACTTTTATTTGATATTTCACCATTTTCAAGTACTGTTTGATAAAGAGAAATGATCTTTGCATAGTATATATTATATAATATAGAAATGTTTGAAATTCACCAAAGAAAACCCAAATTCCTAGTATCATCCATGAATTCTACTCTTTCAAGAAATAAACAAAAATGTTGTTGTTGTTGTTGTTGTTGTTAGTTGCTGTCAGAGTCGGTGTCCGACTCATAGCGACCCTGCATACAACAGGTGAAGCGCTATTGCCAGTGCTTCTCTGCTATTCATAGGGTTTTGAATGTTGGATTGTTTTTTGGGAGTGTGTTGCTGGTGCCTTCTTCCAAGCGTACAGCACCTGGTGTTACCAGGATGTCTCCCATCCAAATACTAACCAGGTCTGACCCTGCTTATCTTCTGAGATCTGACAGGATCAGACGCCACAGTTAATTCCTGTTTTCATGCTTTACACTGTACCATTTTACACACTGGAAGGTTGAAACCAGGAATTAAAAGAAATCCCAAAGCCTTTTTTGAGACTGCAGAGAGCACAGGTGTAGTTAATTGATCAAGTTGAAAATTTGATTTGTCTCATCAATTTAGTGATCCTCATTTTTACCTAATCTTTGTTTAGGAGAATGATCAGAAACACTGTAGCATAAAGGGTGGACCCAAAGGCCATTTTACTGAAGAAGCAGAAGTGAAGCTAATAGTGAGAGAGATGATGCACACATTTGAAGGGAATAAGCCCTTGTTCAGATATATATTTAAACTGGAGCATCTAAACCTTTGTAATGGTAAAATTTGTACCCACTTTTAAAGCTACTATCCTAATGTGTAAAATTGAATTACTTTGAAGATTTTGCTATTGGTAGTATTTCCTGATTGCTATAATTAAGCATTTAAAACAAAGTAAATATAGTAATTAAATAAATTTAGCAAATATATTTCAACTTGTTTTCTGCGTTTACATATGTAATTTCCAGGATTCTCTGCTTAAACTTTTCAGTTGAATATATTTCTTCACATCTTAAGTTATGTAAATGCATAGATTTATTGAGAATTATATTGTTTTGATATTTTTATAATTCACTGTTGTTCTATGATTAAATGTCTTTCCATTTTCATTATTAGTGATTATGACTATATTATCAAATATTAAAATTGTTCCTTATGTTTCAATGGCTCCAAATTTTGCCAATTTCTATTCGATTAATTAATTAATATGAGTATAATTCAGAAACTTATAGTGACTTTATACTTAGATTAACATCTTGGATCACTACTCATATAAACTGAATGAATATAATAGGTCAATCACTGTCAATATAACTATTTTTGTGGTGCTGGAGTTCAAATTCGGGGCCTGAGAGAGTATAGGGCAGCAGTCCACCAACTGAGCTAAACCTCAACCCACACATGGTAGTTAAGTTACAATATTTAAATCTCTTCATACCCACAGACATTGTTTAAAATCTTACTAATGAACTGTAACTTTTAAATTATCAAGTATATGGGGTATATTAAATATTAATGAGGAATACTAATAATATGTTATTCATCATCTATGAAGAAAAATGTGAGACAATGTGAGTCATAGTATTTTATGTATTCTCTCCCTACAAATGTGTACACAGATTAGCTTTATATACTTATATGTATGTGTGTATGTGTGTGTGTAAATGTACACATACATACACACACACACACACATATGTATACATACATAAACTGGAAGGTTGAAACCAGCTCTTCCTACATGCTGAGCAAGTGCTCTACCACTGAACTACAATTTAACCCATATATATATTTTTTTCTTTTTAATTTTGAGCCAGAATCTCCTGAATTTGCTCAGACTTCCCCGTGAACTTGCCATCTTCTTGCCTCAGCCTCCCAAGTCACTGGTATTGCAGGCATAAGCCATGGCACCAAGCTATGAATTTCAAATTGATAATAGCAACTTTAATTTGTTCAGCTAGACTTTTTGAAAGATAGGAAATTTTGTCCATTTATGCTAATCTTATGCTTAAATATCTTCAAACAATCATTGTGAATATATTTTAATGTTTCTGATAATATAAATTTGTCTATTAAAAAAGATGAAAATGATAAACAGAAATATTTCTATTATGTATTATTTTTTAAAAAACAATAAGAAAAACCTGTGGAACTAAACAGAAAAGTGGTAAGATATATATTGGAATGGAAACACGGCTTTCTGTTGTTGTTATTGTTGTTCGGTGCCATCGTGTCCAACACAGCGACCCTCATAGGCTTTTCAATGGCTGATTGTTTCAGGATTGCCTAGGGAGTGAATTGCCATGTCCTACTCCCATTTTTGTGGTGCTGAGAATTGAACTTGGGACCTCAGAGACTGCAGAGCAGCACTCTACCAACTAAGCTAAATCCCAGCCATGGCTTTTTAAGAGAAAGTATTTAAAAAGTTAATCTGTAATTATGCTATTAAATACATTTGAACAACAGAATCTATCGAAAGTGTTTTCCTGAAGGCAGGGAGAATTTATAATGGCCTGTGTAACCTCCGCCTTTTATGTTACTCCTGTGATTACTTTATACTATTCAGCAAAAAGGATTTTGCGATATAGTTAAGTTTAGGAATTTTAGAACTTTTGAAAGTGAGCCTATTATAGCTACCCTAATCTAATCACATGCTACCTTACAGAGCAGAAAGTTTTCTCATGCTGGTGACAAAAGAAGCCATAAAGTTTTGAAGCATGAGAAGCATTGTTTCTGGCTAGGAAACTAACATGGCCATCTGACCACTAATGCGGTTGACTGGGTATCAGACCTGTCTCTGGCTGATAACCAAAAGGAAACAGAAACTTCAGTCTTACAATTTTAAAGACTTGAATTCTGCCAAAAATCCAATGAGTTGAAAGCAGATACCTCCAAATAAGAGCCAGGAAGACTTGACTTTGACCTTGCAATCTCCTTGGAGAACAATATACTGAGAATGACCAGACTTCTCCTACAGATTCTTTAAAAGGTTTTCTTACGCAAATCAAGCAATCACCATTGTTGACTATACTCTTTGATAGTGCAGAGTGACATTCAAAGAAAACAAAATATACTACTGTTGAACTTTGACTAAACAAATAGAGAAATTATAATAATGTACTTTATGTAAGAACTCTCAAAGTACCTTTCTCAACACACACACACACACACACGCACACACACACATCTCTAACAAAGGGTATATTATTGATTTTCCTAAACCCTGCATTTGATTATGTAATTATTCTGCTCAATAGCCATCAGTTACTTTCTGCTTCCTACAAAATAGATGTTTATTCTTTGGTCTGATAATTAAGCACTCTGATATTTATCAGATTATCAGACAGGTTTCTTTTTGTTATTTTTCTTTACTACCACTGTTCTATAGAATCAATAGTGTGTCTGTTCTACTAGGTCTATTTTTTTAGCCATCACACAAAGTAAGGTAAATAATATACACAGTATTTATTGTACTCTTTTTCACTCAAATTATAGTTTTAAATTAGTACCAGTTACACCAGAAAAGAAACAACAAGAAGACAAGTGGAAAATATAAGGGAAGAAAGTGAAAATATAAACACTTCCATTGAAAAAGGGGACTGAGATGTATTTCATTTGTTCTTAATAGTATAACCATGAGCTGGGTGCAGTGGTGCAGCCCTTAATCCCAGCGGCTCTGGAGGCGGGGGCAGAAGGATTGCAAGTTCAAGACAAGAGGCAGTCTGCATAACTTAGCGAGACCCTGTCTCATAAAGTAAAAAAATGGGCTGGGGGTACAGCTCAGTGGTCCAGCACTTGTAGAGCATGCAAGCATGAGGCCCTGGGTTCAAGTCCCAGTACCAAAAAAAAAAAAAAATAGTATAGTCATTTGATTCTTCATTTTTTTTCACAAATACTGAGGAAATAATTTCTATATTCTAGGTCATATATAATATAGACAGACATCTTCACTTAAGGCAGCTTCTATCTACATACTTTATTAATTTTCTTAATAGCTACATATAAGTTATCTACCTGAATACTTACAGAGATATACTCTAAAAAATTGGAGAGGGACATGACAATCCACTTTCCAAACAATTCTGAATCAATAAAACTTTGAAAACCCTATGAAGGTCACTATGAGTCAGACCCAACTCAGTGGCACCTAACAACAGCCAACACTTTTTCACTTCTGTTGCCAAACTTTTCCTTACATTTTTACCTATTCCAACTTTAAAATTTATTTATTTCATAAATCATATGTGAACAAAACTATATAATCAGGAAGAGTGTTGGTTTATATAACTGAAAAATGAAACAAATCTAAGTTTCAATGGTAAAATGATGTTGTAGATTCTAATTTTCTCCTTTTCTCTACCTCTGAACTTCATTTTACTTGATTTTACTCCTTTTTAATGTGGAGTCTGGGTTTAAATAAATTTATATGTGATGCTTAAATTAAGATACCTAATATGATCAGGTTGAGTGTCAAGTCAGTTTTCCTAGAATATTATGTCCGTCTAAAAATTCCAGGGGATTAGAATTTAGTTCAGTTAGTAAAGTGCTGCTTTGCACTCTCTGAGGACCCAGATACAATCCCCAGCACTGCAAAAATGGGAGAAGGACATGGCAGTACACTCTGGAAACAATCCCCCTCAAAATCAGTCATTGAAAACCCTATGACGGTCTCTGTGAGTTGGACCCCACTTGAGGACACCTAACAACAGCAACAACAACACAAAAATCCCAGTAGTTTTTCTTCCCAAATAATCTTTTCTATTAAAATTTCCATTAAAAGTGATAGAGGTACTCTGACAGACATGGTTGTGTTCACTTTTCTCTATATAAGCAAGTTACTTTGTCCAGGGTAATAGAAACCTTGGCTAGATTTAACTCATTCATAATTCCTCATTTAGAACCAGAAAAAAATTAAAAAGATGAAACACAGGGTTACAAAACGTACTATTTTACACTGTTGTTGTTAGGGGCCATCAAGTTGATTTCTGACTCATAGCAACCCTACATACAACAGGCAAAACATTATGGTCAGTGCTTCTCTGCTATTCACAGGGTTTTCAATGGTGGATTGCTTTTTGGAGTGGACTGCTGTCTCCTTCTCCCAAGCCTACAGCACCTGTTGATCCCTGGCGGTCTCCCATCCAAGTAGTTACCAGGCCTTACCCTGCTAAGCTTCCGAGATCTGATAGGATCAGACACCACAGTGGTATGGCTGCAGGCCATTTTACACTAGAACTTACTATAATTCAATATATCATATCTATTTCATTTTATATTGGAGTTTCTAAATTTGAATTTACCCCATGTTATTCACACATCAATATTTGTTGCCATTATACTAGATTATGCTATTAGCTAGAATATCTTTTGCCTTCTTCACTTTTCTGAATGTACTCATCTGTGAAAGTGCATTTCAATTTGTACATCCCATATGAACCCTTTTCAACTTGTTCTACATTAAAATGTTCTCTAGCTTCCCTAATATTTTATGGTATTAGATATACCTTTTAATTATTTCACTGGTATATCATATTACATTGTTTTAATGACTGAATGCCAATAAAACCTTGAACAAAAGTTTGATATGTCTTGAAATGTGGTAACATATCAACAAACAACCAGTTTTAATATAGTTCGCAAAAAAATCTTAATTGTAAACAATTTTCCAAATGGAGTCCTATACATATACAAATATATATAGGTACCCACAAAAATATGTCTTGCTCAAAATGGAGTATCATCTGATCTTTTCAAAACATCTACAGTAATTTAATTTTATTTCCACAGAATAAACCTAGCTGTCACAGCATGTATAGCTAGCATCAACATAGACATCTCAGGGCATTTTCTACTAGATATTGTTTTGCTCATCATATTGTAATTTTAATTATACCTGTAAAATAGTGAAACACTAGTGTTAATTTAGAATAGAAATGTGCAGGGAATATCAAGTTTGAGTTAGATAAGGTGGGGTTAATTAGATGAGTCAAAGAGATACTTAGCAAACTTACTCCTTTTAAAAGTTAAAATTTCTTTAAAAATAAATTGCTTTCATTTTGGTTTAGAATTTTCAATCACATTAATTTCTACAATGTGCAAATAAGTGAAATGAAATCATTTCTAACCAATTTTCAAAACACTTTGCAGATATGCCTATTTACATTTATTGTTGTTGTTGTTAGGTGCCATAGAGTCGGTATCTGACTCATAGCGACCCTCATAGGGTTTTCAATGGCTGACTGTTTTGGGATTGCCTTGGGAGTGGATTGCCAGGTCCTTCTCCCATTTTTGTGGTGCTGGGAATCGAACCGGGGACCTCAGAGACTGCAGAGCAGTGCTCTACCAACTGAGCTAAATCCCAGCCCACTTTACATTTATTAGGGAAGATAAAAAATAGGCTTGCAATTCCACATTCCTGTGCACACCTTAAATTACCTCAAAGATTAAATTTGGAGTAATATGGATGGAATATTAGTGTCCACTTCAAAATTTGTCTATCAGTGCAACTATATCTCAATGTCACAGAATTTGCAGGTGAGGTCTTTGAGGGTTGGTTAGGCCATGATGGCTCCAGATAAATAGAAACCATGACCTTTTAAGTTTAAATACTCGTCTCTGCCTTATTAGAAGGTACACAGAATGGCTACCTGCACAGCAGGAAAAAGGGCTCAGCAGGCAACAGTTCACCTGGCCACCTGTTCTTGGAACTCCTAGGCTGCAACACAGTGAGAAATAAATATTTATTGTTTAAACCATCCAATCTATAATATGTTGGTTTTTAACAGCTTGAACTGATTAGGGCACAGACATTTTATTAGATTGTAGGATGTATTACTTAGGCAATTAGTTTCTAACTAATTCAATGAGATTAAAGGAGATAAAGATAAATTTTGAATTTTCAAGTTATAGAATGAGCATAATTTGTATAGACATCTAAATATATAGCTAATCAGAAACAAGATTAAAATTAAAATCTTCTATTTGACAATGATAAAATAAATGAATGAATGCAAAAATTTATAAAGAATTGATTTTAAGTTCCTCTGAAGTCATAAGAGTAATGGTAAACTGCCTATATTTTATGGTTTGAGAACATTATTTTTGTTTATGACCTGAGAATATTGTTGTA
>VMDO01042582.1:0-10473 GCA_007922755.1 Pedetes capensis | reverse complement strand
TTTTATTGTGCTCATATTGACTGGAGGTGGTAATAGTAGTCATCTCTCCTGTGCTCCTGACTTGAAAGTAAATTCCTTTAATTGCTGGATATTAAGCATGATCTTTTATTTGAGTTATTTATAGTTACTCTTTTTCAACTTAGGAAATTCTGTTCTGTTCTTAGTTCTCGCGCGCGCGCGCGCGTGTGTGTATGTGTGTCTGTGTGTGTGTCTGTGTGTGTGTGTTACTGAGTGATTGAGTCCAGGACCTCATGCATACTTTGCAAGCACTCTATCAGTGAGCTGTACCACTAGACCCTTTCTAAAAAATGTCTTATCTTGAGACAGAGTCTCACTAAGTTTTGCAGGCTGCCACTAACCTGGAATTATGTGTCTCACCCTCCCAAGTCAGTGTGATTACAGGCATGTACCACTGTGCCCAGCTCTCTTTTCTTGTTTTTAAAGCTCTGTTCCCTATGTAGATGTGACCTTTTCCAATCTTTTATAATTTTTATTTTGCCTTCTTCTTCTTCTTGATTGTTCCCACTGAATGTTAATCTATCTTTATTGTACTTTCCAAATGCCTATATTTTTAAAGTCTGCAGCCATAGCCCTGTGGCATCCGATCCGGTCAGATCTCGTAAGCTAAGCAGGGTCGGGCCTGGTTAGTACCTGGATGGGAGACCGCCAGGGAACACCAGAAGCTGTAGGCTTGGGAGAAGGACCTGGCGACCCCCTCCCAAAAATCGATCTGCCATTGAAAACCCTATGAACAGCAGAGAAGCACTGACAATAGTGTTTCCCCTGTTGTACAGAGGGTCGCTATGAGTCGGATACCGACTCGACCGCACCTAACAACAACAACAATATTTTTAAAGGTCTATTAACTTTGTTGATGCTCTGTATACTGTTTTCTCTAGTTCATTAATTTATTCTCTTCTGTTTATTATCTTCTCTATTCTAGTTTTTGGTATTAGTTTTTCTGTTCTTCCTAAATTGGACACTTGGCTCATTAATCTCCAACCTTTCTTGTTTTCTAACATAACAATTTAAGACCATAAATTTATTTCTAATTCCTACTTTAGTAGTATTCCTCAAAACATTTAAAAAGCAGTGTTTACAACATTATCTAGTTTTAATAATTTTCTAAGTTCAATCATGATTTTTTTTTAAGTTTTTATTTCAAGAAGTTTTTTAATTTTATTTTGATTTGTTTTGGGATTCTTTAGAGAAAACTATCTAATCACTTATCAAAAATGACATTGTAGAAAATTAATTTCCTCTGCACTTAAAGACCTCTGTTGTTCTCCCTCTGTGTTGCTTCCTGTACCTATTCCTATCACTCACAGGCAGTCTGTCTCTGTGTCTGGCTCTTCTTCTCTCTCTAGTTGCCATCTTCCTCTTGAGAGCATCTGTAACCCAGTGTCCTTAGGTCCTCACAGATGAGTATCTTTTCCACAACATTTCAGCTTTCCTCTGTTGCCCAGTGTCCCCATCAAAGTCAGAGGCTATGCCAGAAACCTACCCCTGAATCCCTCAACTCAGTCTTGATGCCTGTCACCCTGTCTAGTTGAATGAGTTGTACTTCCAATCTCTTTATGTTTTGAGGCATCCATTTAATTGTGCCTTTGTCCATTCCACTATCGTGACTTCCTCTCTTGAGTTCTGATTAATTCAACTTCTCTACCTTTCCTCAGGTTACTTTCATGTGTAGTCATAAATGCTCTCTCTCTCTGCCTCTCTGTCTCTCTCTCTCTCTGTCTGTCTCTCTCTCACACACACAAACACACACAAACACACACACACACACATACACACACACACTTTTTAGTTCAGGTTATTGTCCATGGCTACTCAGTGGCCACATACTTCTTGTGTTTCCATTCCTAACCTTGGTCTTACATTTCTACAGTTTGTCCCCTGAAATTCTCCATGCTCATATTCCCATATTTCCCATTTTTTCCTTTATTTCTATTCCTTAATTATGTAGACACTAAGTGTTATGATCATAGTTTTTCTTAATTCTGGTTCCTACTATTAATATGTGCCAAGCACTACTTTTCCCACTTAAAAAATATTAACTCAACCAATAGTCATCACTGCTCCAGGGATTAAAAACTATTACTACCATCCCCACTTTATAGCTGAGGTACTGAAGCAAGGGAGGATAAATGAGTTGTCCAAGGAAAGACAGCCATTTCAGCAGTAGCCCTAAAATTTGGGCTCAAGTAGTCTGATCTAATAACCCTGCTCTTAAAAGCTGCTCCATGGTACCCTGTGAAGTCTTTTCTTACCACCACTCAGCACTATTCTCTTCCCCTCTGAGCTTCAAATGGACCTTGTATGTCCTGTTACTCTGGCACTTAAGGATGATTGCTCTTCTTATAAGTTAACTCAATGAACATCTCCTTCACAAGTCATGTGCTCCTCAAGGATGGAGACTGTTTCCAATCTGAGAACCAACTCTCAGCTTGTACCCAGTGTAGCCATTTAAAAAGTACATATTGATTAAAGGAAGACCCTCATGAAGAGACCACTTAGAAGGCATCAACAGGGGAGGGCACAGGACTTTGGCATAGGGAAACTGAGTTAAAATTCTGACTCATATAATTGATAGCTCCATAATGTTGGATAAATCACCTCACCTCCCTACTCTCAATTCTCTAAATGAAAATATGACATAATGTCATACAATTAATGCAGCCTCAGTGTTTGGCTCAATGGGTATTTTACACAAATGTTACATTATCTTATCTCCTAGTCTTTCCAATCCCCAAAGTACAGGTGTGTGGGTATATGAGCCACCCCAACAATCCTTTTTTCTCAATTCTACACACCCCTATCTTATGTGGAGGAAAAAAGAAAAAAATCAAGAACTTGGGTTCATTCTTCATCTTTTCCTCTTTTAACCTCATTGTTCATGTGCTAAGTATTAAGCATCCTAGGGGCAGCAACTATGAATAACGCACTGATCATTGTTGCTTTCAATAGTGCCATAGTCACCTTGATTAAGTGAGAAACTGGAATTCCTTTCCCTCCTGGTAGCTGTAGGTTGTTGTTGTTGTTGTTAGGTACCATTGAGTTTCTTCCAACTCATAGCAACCCTATGTACAACAGCCAAAATACTCCCCAAAACTGTGCCATGCCTGCCACTATGTCAATGCTTCTCTGCTATTCATAGAGTTTTCAATGGCTGATTGTTTTCTGGGAGTGGGTTGCCATATCCTTCTCCCAAGCCCATATAGCACCTGGTATTCTCAGGCGGTCTCCCATCCAAGGATTATCCAGGCTGATCCTGCTTAGCTTCTGAGATCAGGTAGGGTTAGATGCCAGGATGCTATGGTAGCTATATAGAGTTAACCAAAGAAGAAACTTGCACGAGACTTGAGAGACAAAACACAGCAGCCATTACCCTTCTCATGGCTCTTAGAAAGTTTTTTTCACAATCAGACACTGTTATGGAACCATACAGAAAGGTCTGGCAGGTCCTATTTTGTCCCACTACCCTTATGCTCCACCTCTAGCTTTTTCCTTGAATGCTATACTGCCTGATGAACAGCAGACCAGACTCGCCCCAGATGCTCAACAGAGAGGCAACAGAGCTCCCATTCACAGTCTCTCCTCAGAACCAGGATGTGCTCAGCTTCTTGGATTTCCCTATAAGCTTCCACTTGTCCACACATACAGATCTCTTGATGAAGTGATTAGTGGCTCAATCTGTAATACTTTGCCCTGACCCAGACCTTTTGTTTCCCACTGCCTCCCACATTTGTGCAAAGTCTATATACATGAGTAGTATCTCTAGTTTGGTGTGTGTGTGTGTGTGTGTGTGTGTGTGTGTAGTGCCTGACATAGAGTAGATTTCTAATAAATATTTGTTACATAAATAAATGTGATTGTACACACCGATTTAATTCCCCTATAGAATTTTTTGGCCCCTAAGATTACGGACTACATCTATAAACTCTTAAGTGTTTCACAATATTAAATTAATGTTCATCCATTCTCAAAAGGGCACACAGAAAAACCATAAATGATAAACTTTGATAACAATGAGACAAAAGGAGAAAGCAAACATATCTTATAGACTTATGTGTGCCGTGAAGAGACTCAAAAACACAGGGCCCATCAGACCTTGGGAAAGTGATCACTCCATAAAGCTAAATGTAGGATGCAATTAAGCCAAGCAACACCACAATATTATACTAGAGATTCTCCTCTATGCGTATTTCCTGAACAATCTGAAAATAAAATTTGTGTGCTTTCACACCCTAAGAGTCAAAGTATCTCTTATTTTGGAAATCATTTGGAAGAAAGAAATCTATAATAAAATAATTTGGTATATTGTTAATTATATATGTTATATACCTGCATTACAAACCCTATTCTAAGACTTCATTGTAGTCTTTCTCTTCTCTCACTTTTTCCTTCCAGTAACTGCAAGGGTACCCATCCAGGTGTTTGTTTTCTGAAAAAGTGTGATATGTTCAAGTTGTTATTGCTGTTATGTGCCATCAAGTGGGTATCAACTTATAGTGACCCTACATACAAGGGTGAAACACTATTGTTAGTGCTTTTCTGCTATTTATAGAGCTTTCAACGGCTGATTGTTTTTTGGAAGTGGGTTGCTGGGTCCTTCTTCCAAGCCAGTATTCCCAGTACTTGGTCTCCCATCCAAGTACTAACCTGGCCCACTCTGCTTAGCTTCCGAGACCTGATGGGATCCTTTGCCACAATGGTGCAGCTGCAGGTGATGTGTTCAAGAAGTACACTTAATTAAATGAAGATTTAACAGTAACACTGATGGGTGACATTTCTTTTTGAACTACATATTAAAAAGAAAGCACAAACCTATGATAATGTGATATTTAAGTTGCATATTTAAACTGAAAAAAATTAGGAAATGCAAAAGTTATGGTTGTCATAGTAATCTTAGCTAAGCCACAGTATCCACAGTGTATTCCCTGAGAGTCACTTACATTATATGGCCTTTCGTGTCACATGTTATACCATATATTTTTATATTACATAATACATAGTTGTTACTAACATGCATCTACAGGAGCACAGAGTGTTTGTTTATGTATTTGTTATATTTCACATACCAAAAACTGAATCTGAAGAATTTTCCTAAATTCATATAAAAATTTAAATTCCAGTAACAGTTTATTTGCTATATCTTCCTTCCCCCTTAACAGAATATGGTGTTTGGAGTAATGCATTCAAACAGACATGAGATGACCTCATTCAGTTTCATCAGTATTCACATCAAAGCTCTCCAGATTGAAAACAGAATATTAAAAGCCATACAGAATGCTGGATTCTATAGTCCCAGTTGACTTTTCCCTCATCTCTATACACCATAGAACACATAGCATGCCAAGTGCTTTAAGGCCCTGTCCAGCTGGGAAATTCTGTGATTCTATGATTCTTCCAAGTTGCAAAGTTCTTTCTGGAAAAACACCCCATCCCATCTCCAATCATTACTCCCCTATCTCCCTGATGAATACTTTTCAAATCTCATTTATTTTTGTAAGACAAGACAAAATTGAAACATCCTTTAGGCAACAAATAATAGCATACATATGATATCTTTTTTCCTCCACTAAAATGTTGTGTTTTTCTTAGGGCAAAATTTGATAAGAAAGCCAAGATTTTTATGAATAACTTGAAGGCAAATTATTATAGCTCACACCTTTATAGCTTCAAAGCATCTCAGCCAAGAAAGGGTATAGCTCAAAATATATAATTTTCAATATGTTGTAGCAAACAAATTTAAGTGAGGAAAATGATTTTTCAATTTCCCTGCACTTTAAAGCATCATTACAATTAAACATTCTCTCTTATAAAGGGAGATAGCGAAGCTGAGTGCTCTCAGCTTAAACCAAATCCAACCAGACTGCAATTGACCTTGGCATCTGTTCATTTGTATCACTTATCTCTTTGAATTGTAGTCCTGCATTTACTTATATCTCTCCCATGGAGAACTCAAGGTCCAGACCTTAACCTGTTCCTTTATTTTGCACACCACTGCATCCTGGTCACTTCACAGCACCAACACAAAGGAAACACACAGTGTTTGTGGAAGGAGTTTGTTAACTACTGATGACTTACCACGCCTTCCTCTCCCCAGCATGGATGCTATTAGTGTATTCATGGTTGGTACACAGAATTGTGGTGAATAAAAGGGGAAGAGAAGAAGAAAAGAAGACCTCTTGCAGCACTCTGAGTTGAGTCAAAAAAAATATTAAGACTTCCAAGAAGAAATGTTGCTCCTTCCTTCACAAGAAATCACAGAAATCAGGCCCACCAGAGTGCTCACTATTTTAGGAATGTAATATATTTGCCACTGATATCTGAGATGTTGGTGTCTTCCACTAAAATGTTCATGGAAAGGGCTAAAGTGTTTGCTTATGGGATGCTGCGGAAGTTTCAGCTCATATTTGGCAGTCAACCCTGCTGCGATGTTGAGAACTACCATTTTGTCAGGTCCAGGTGTTTGGCTGCATCAAGTGCATCTTATTTTAATCCACTCTGTGCTTTCTCCTAATGACACATTCCACAGATTGAAAAATCATGCCAGATATAACAAACACTGAGTTAGCTTTGCCCAAGAAAGTCTTGGGCCAAAAGTTACCAATTCATAAAATGGGGAGTTTTCAAGTATTTGGAAGTTAAAGGATGAGAACATATAAAGAACACAATTTCTGCTGCTTTGGTAGGGGTTTAGAGAGTCAAGGAGAGGAGGATAGAGTTAGAGAATTTCTTTTTCTTCCTTTAAAAGGCATCCATACACAATCTTTATTCCCTTGTAGGTTTATATATGTTGTTGCTGTTAAGTGCCATCAAGTCAGGTCCAACTCATAGTGACCCTATGTACAACAGAACAAAACACTACCTGGCATTGAGCCATGCCTAGCACTATTGTCAGTGCTTCTCTGCTATTCATAGTTGTTGTTGTTAGGTGCCATCGAGTCACATCCGACTCATAGCAACCCTCATAGGGTTTTCAATGGCAGATTGTTTCGGGATTGCCTTGGGAGTGGGTTGCCACATCCTTCTCCCATTTTTGCGGTGCTGGGAATCAAACTCAGGACCTCAGAGACTGCAGAGCAGCACTCTACCAAATGAGCTAAGTCCCAGCCCATGCTATTCATAAGGTTATTCTTAAAATGAGTAATTGATTGAGGAGTCGGCTTCCAGGTCCTTCTCCCAAGCCTACAGCACCTTGGTGTTCCACCATCCAAGTACTAACCAGGCCTAACCCTGCTTAGCTTCTGAGATCTGATAAGATTGCACACCAGGGTGATTCAGCTGTAGGATGATATATTCACGCACTAAAAATTATAGGATGCTTCCTATGTTCTACCATGGCTCTAAATAGTTCACAAATTTACATCATTTGGCCCACGCAAGATCAGCATAAGTGTGTCAGTTTCTACTATTTGCTCCATGAATACCCATATTTCTCCTTTCTTCCATATGAATAATATTGTGATTTTGTTTGAGGGTAGCAATCTGGCCAATAATTTAATTGATTCATTAATTCATAAATTAATTCACTAATTTAAATGAAATTCCTGGTCTTCCTTCTGTGGTCATGTGATATAGTTCTATGACATAGAGACAGAAGTTTAGGGAAAGGCTTGAATTATGAAATAATAGGACAGAATATTCTAAGGAAATGTTTATTCATTTCCTTTTCCCTTTTCCCACTCATTTTTCCTGGAATAGGAATATCTGCTAGCACAAAAACCATCTTGAGACTATGAGGATGAAAGTCATATATTTGGTCCACCAATTAGGGATGGTGACATGAAACTATACAAGAAGACTAGGACACTAATGATCTCCTGTGGTCATTGCTCATTTATGGCTGCCTACTCTTGACTTTCTGTTGTCCTAAAAATATAAATATTATTTAAACAAGCCATTGAAATCATGGATTTTTATGCAGCTGAAGCTAAATCCCCACTAATAGAGAGATACAGTACCTTGAACACCATGAGGATTAGTGTCTATTTTGGTTTGTACGTTGAATGTCTCCCCAAAGCCATGTGTTTAAGCCTTTGTCACTAGCCTGTGACACTACTGGGAGGTAGTGGAACCTTTAATAGGTGGGGCATAGTTGGAGAAAGCTAAGTCACTTGGGAAATGCCCTGGAAGAGGATATTGGAGCCCCAGATGATTCCTGTCTCTCTCTGCTTCCCAGCCACCATCAAGTGAGCAGCCACACTCCTCACCTCGATATTCTGCCTCACCACAAGCCCATGGTGAAAGGAGGAAGCAACTATTGGACAAAAATCTTGGAAACTGAGCCAAGATAAATTTCTCCTCCTTTTAGTGAACTTTTTCAGGTATTTTATAACAATGACTGAAAGCTGACTAACAGTGCCTTGGCCAAGATCTCTCAGATAGGATGTGAAGGGAATGGAATATGAGTCTAAGCCAGTGAGTGGCTCAAAAGCTCTTGTTCCCATTATCCTTACCTGAGCTCCCTCTCAGTTTGGCTTCTACAGATCCTCAGAGCTTGGATTCATCCCTTCCAACTCTGATCTAGTCATCCAAATTTCCTGGTTCTAGAACAGAGAAAGACAAGAGATAAATGTCCACAACAGTCTTTGAAGTATTCCATTTCATAAGGTAGAAAAAACTATTCCAGAAAGAAATTAGCTATAGAGCCAGGTGTCATGACCCACGCATGTAATTCCAGCAACTCAGGAGGTGAGGCAGGGGGATTGCTAGTACAAGGCCAGAGATAGCCTATGCAACTTAGCTAGACCCTGTCTCAGAATAAAAAAAAGAAGAAAGAAGAAAGAAAGAAAGAAAGAAAGAAAGAAAGAAAGACAGACAGAAAGACAGACAGACAGACAGACAGACAGACAGGAAGGAAGGAAGGAAGGAAGGAAAAAGAAAGAGGAAGGAAGGAAGGAAGGGAAAGGAAAGGAAAGGAAAGGAAAGGAAAGGAAAGGAAAGGAAAGGAAAGGAAAGGAAAAGAAAGGCAAGGCAAGGCAAGGCAAGGCTGGGGTTGAGGCTCAGTTGTAGAGCAATTGCCTAGCATGGCACAAGGCCCTGGATTCAACCTCCTGTACTGAAAAAAAGAAAAGAAAAGAAAAAGAAATTAACTGTTATATTTCTAAGAAAGGCATGAAACCTTTTTAATAATGTCGCACACAAACAGGCTGCACATCTGTCTTATAGTGGATTTGGAAGGACTAAGGTAAAAATGAGTGAAAACATCTTTCTGCTTTCAAGAGCTAAATCACTGTTTGTCTTTAAGATGGTACAGTTCTCAGGTGACACCTGGGGAGCTGTGGTTTAGCTGTCAATCTCCAGTCATCAAGCTTTCAATCTTTTCTCCCCTGGCAGAGTTTTGAGATGCATATGTTTTACTTCTTGATATGAATTGTTTTAATTGCTTATTAAGGTTAGAAATGTCCAACTATGAAAAGCAGCAAGAATACAAATTTACAGTTAACATTGCTTCTGGGAAAGCCCCTAGCTACTATAACATCCATAGAAATTTAGCTTCACCAAATTTAACCTAGGAATTGGGGACAGACAATATGTCTAGCGGGAAATAGATCTGAAAATTGACTTAATCCACCCACTGACCTGAGAAATATTCCAGAGAGTAGTCATTTGTCTATGCTAATGACAGTCTTTACAATGCAAATGACTCTCTCCTGATGAAATACAAAATTTCTGAGCACTAGAGTTAAATTCCAGATGATTTTTTTTCAGAAGCACCTTATAGCAGCATTCCCAAAGAGTCTAACAGTCAAGTTTAGGAAATATAATACTTTGAAAAGATTCATAATGTGCATTAGTATGTTAGAGGACATAATGGTTTCTATAAGGCAAGAAGAGGTTTCACATTATTCAATACATTTAAATACATTTGGGGGGAAATATTAGCCTACACAAAAATTGTGAACATCTTTAGCTTATAAGGTAATTGCTTGCAATTATGCCTTTATAATCTTCTCCACTCTCACTCCAACTCAAAAAGCCTTTAGCTATGGAAGAATGTTGAATCAGTTATAGTCAGTCCTTTTTTTGCAGATTCCACATTTGCAAATTTGTCTACTCACTAAAATTTATTTGTAGTCCCCAAATCAATATTCAGAGAGCTTTTGTGGTTGTTCACAGACATGCACTGAAAGGTGAAATTTTTGTCATCAGCTGACATTGAGCAAGGGGATGCTCTGCCTTCTTGTTTCACTTCTCCCTCTGTAAATATTTTTTATATATTTGCTGCCATAGTTTTTGTACTTTTGTGCCTTTTTTGTGATTTGTTTAAAATTCACCTCAACCATAGTACCAAAGTTCTGTCTAATATTGCCAAAAGCAAAAAGATTGTAATATGATTTACAGAGAGAATACATGTGAAAATATATGTGATGTATATATATACACATATATATACATATATACGTATATATACATACATATGTATACATACATATGTATGTATGTATATGTATATATGTA
>VMDO01042581.1:0-10472 GCA_007922755.1 Pedetes capensis | reverse complement strand
AAAGAACACGAGCTCAGAAAGAGAAACAACACATGTTCTCACTCATATGAGGGAGCTGATTCAAAATTACAAGGAGGAAAAATCCTACTCAAAGGTCGGATCATAATAAAAGGGGGAAAGGGAAGATAAGAATGATGTCAATATAAATGGACTAGAAATTGCATGTAATTGTTCTAACAAGATAAAAACAAAGACTACAGGAAAAGTTTCTATCTTAAACAGAACTGAAATCCAAGGACATATAGAAAAATACTACTAAGTAAAAGATAGAGAAGACTTGGATAGGAAACTTAGATGGGAAGGCGGGAAGGGGGGAAGCATAGGAGAGGGTAAGGGGTAATCTATATGAATAACGTTTATCAAATTGAATATATGAAAATTGTCACAATGAAAAGCATGTCAAAATGAATCACATTATGATGTACATTAAAAATTTCTAATAAAAAATAAAAAAATAAAAAAATATTCTACAATTAGATCATTTACTCCCACGTCTAATGTTACTACCCTGTCCAAACATGCTTCCACTCTTGACCCCTTTTAATCAACTTCCTACCCCATATCTGGTGTCATCCTTTAAAATGCTGCATCCCTTTTATATATTCAACGTGGCTTAAAAATCCTAAAATAGCTTCTCTTCATACTCAGAATAAAATCAAGTCCTTCCTGCCCCCAAGGTTCATCCTATTTGAGCATCTGGACCTCTCTCCAGTCTCATTTTCTCAGCACTGTCCCTGTCTCAAGCCACGCTGACCTCTACACTGTGCCTTAGCAAGTCAGCCCTGCTTCTTTTGCTGTTATTCCATTTGTTGATCTCTCTCAGTCAAACGTTTTTCTCCAAGATAAACTCGTGGCTCACTTTCTAGTTCTCTCAGTGTCTCTTCAAATTAACTAATCCAGCATCCCAAGAGGCCTATCCAAGTCCTTTCCACAAATCTCCTAACCTACTGTATTTTTCTTCAGAGGCACCAAGACCAGTGTGAAATAATGAGGCAACCACCTTCAAGAGACTGGACCACAGAGAACAATGAAGAGTCATTCCTGAAAGACCGAAGCAGACCAGGTGAGCCTTAATTGACTCTGCTTATTGACTTGAAAGAAATTCAGGACGCTGGAGCAGAAAAGGGGAACCCAAGTAGGACCCATAGAATATTCAAGTTGGGGGGCTGGAACTGAGGGGACCTACATACTTAGGAGTTTACAGGACAAAATATGGGAAAGTAGAAATCTGCACATATGAAGAAGAGAAACAGAGACAGAGAGAAAGAAAAGAGAGAAGAAAAAAGAATGAAAAAGAGACAGAAAAAGAGGATGAAGGAAGGAAGACAGAAAAAGAAGATAAAGGAAGGAAGGAAGGAGGGAGGGAGGGAAGGAAGGACGGAAGGAAGGAAAAGAAAGAAATAAAAAGAAAGAAAGAAAAGGAAAGAAAAGAAAAGAAAGGAAAGGAAAGGAAAAGAAAAGAAATAAACCAGGCACTGTGGCAGACACCTGTAATCCCAGAAATTGGGGAGACTGAGGCAGGAAGATCATGAGTTTGAGGCTAGAGGCAGCCTACACAACTCAGAATGTTCCCATCTTGGACCAGGAAGCTGAGAGAGAGAAAGGCAGGGTAGGTAGAGAGAAAGAGGCCCCAGAGTCCCACAGTCCCACAAGGGCATAGCTCCAAAGACCTAAGGCCTTCCTACAAGGTGTCATCTCTTCAGGATCCACCCACCTCCCAGCACTACAACCTGGAATTGAGCCTATACACAGAGACCTTTGGGTGGCACTTAACCATAACAAGAGGTATGGATCATTTGTAGATTTTCTTATCCAATTTCATGAGATCATAGCAAGGATTTAATAAGATCATACCATAATTGTTGAATAACTGTTAACTTATAGGTTGTTACCTCAATATTTGATGGGAGCAGTCCAAACCTTGGGCAACTACTCAAAGAGATCTACAACCCAGAAAGTTAACAACATTTGAAGCCATAGAAGGAAATATAGTGACTCAAAGACAGACTATAGAATCAGAGAAAAATGAGTAGAGAATCTTGGGAGAATATCTGAGCTTAAAAGGCAAGAAAAAAGAAGAGGAACCAGATAAGAAAATTGAGAAGTAATACAGAAGTGGGAGGACACCAGGAAATGGCAGAGTTACAGAAGGTATAGAAGGAAATATTTTACAGAGGGTGAAAGGGGAAATATTTTTAAGAAAAACAATCAAATGTTACAGCCATGGGAAAGAAGCTCAAATACAAGACAGAGCCATTGGATTTGATGATAATGAAAGTGTATTGTCTTTAAGAGAACAATTTCACCACAGAGATGGGGACGCAAGACATTTGGGACCATAAATGAGTGGTATGGGGGTGTAAGCAACTGATTCAGCTAACTTCAAGAAATTTAGAGATGAGTAGGAAAAGAATAAGACTAAAAACTCTGGGTAAGGCAGACAGGGTATTTCCAATGTTAAAAAAAAACGACTGACTATGTTTTCAGCACAAGGGAAAGAACCAATCAATATGATAATATGATCAGGTGATTAGAACGGAAAAAGGACAAGTGAATCATTTCAAAGCCATGTTTTGAAAGAAATAGAAAAGCACAGGAAATAGAAAATAGTGTGAAGTCTTAGACAATATCAAAAACCTTATATTTTTATGGAGGCTGGAAAGAAGAGATATGGTGAGAGTATACAGTCAAGAAATCAAAAGACTTATTGCTTTGGGAAAAGCTGTAGCAAAAGATCTCTTTAGAGTACTGAAAAGTAAAGATGTCACATTGAAGACAAAGGTGCACCTGACTCATGTCATGGTATTTTCAGTCACATCATATGGTAGTGAAAGCTGGACATTGAACAAGGGAGACAGAAGAAGAATGGATGCTTTTGAATTATGGTGCTGGAGATGATTACTAAATATACCATGCGCTGCTGAAAGAACCAACAGATCTGTCCTAGAAGAAGTGCAACCAGAGTGCTCCTTGGAAGCAAGGATGGCTAGACTGTGTCTTATATATTTTGAACATATAGTCAGGAGAAGGGCTGGGATTTAGCTTGGTTGGTAGAGCACCGCTCTACAGTCTCTGAGGTCCAGAGTTCGATTCACAGCACCACAAAAATGGGAGAAGGACGTGGCAACCTACTCCCAAGGCAATCCTGAAAAAAAAAACAATCTGCCATTGAAAACCCTATGAGGGTCGCTATGAGTTGGACATGACTCGACAGCACCTAACAACAACAACAACAACAAGTCAGGAGAAACCAATCCCTGGAGAAAGACATCATGGTTGGGAGTCTTTTGATGTGAACAAACTCAAAATGACAAGTAATCTTTTGAAGAGAAAGCGTTAACCATTTACTATTAATTCATAGAGGAATTGGTCCCAGCCCTCCGTCCATCAGGAGGTACAGGTAATCTGAAGGACCTGTGAGAGTTTCACAACAGGAAGTCAACAGAGAGGTGTGCAGGCGGTGCACAGTCCAGTGAACTTAAATGTAAAAAAAATTATTATAGTTGGAGACACATTGCCATGAGTTCCCTCAGAATCCTCCCCTTGGCTTCCAACACACTTATCCCATCGTTCCTTCCACTTTCTGAGGAAGTCCTCTTTCTTGAGGGTCTTTAGCTTCACCCTCCATCATGACAACACTCCACATTACCCCTTGCTTCTGATACAGCAATTTGTCAAGTAAAACCATTCTGGTGTGTCCTCATCTACCTTATTCACCGGATCTGACATCATGCAACTTCTGGTTCTCCCCCCAAATCACAACGACCGTGACAGGGAAACATTCTGAATCAATTCAAGACCTAAAGCAGCCACAACAACGTAACTAAAGCCACTCAAGAAAGCAAACTTCCAGAACTGCTTCAGTAAAAGGCAAGGACCATAGGATGCAATAGAAATGATGTATACTTGACCCAGCTATACCACTACTGGGAATATACCCAGAGGCAGGTGACTCATCCTACCACAGACACACCTGCATCTCCATATTCAATGCAGCACTTTTCACAATGGCAAGGAGATGGAACCAACCAAGGTGCCCATCAACAGAAGAATGGATAAAAAATATTATGGCACATATATGCAATGGAATACTACTCAGCAATTAAAAATGAAATAATATCATTTGCAGCAAAATGGATGGAACTGGAGAACATCATCTTAAGTGAATGAACACAAGCTCAAAAAGAGAAATACTATATATTCTCACTCATATGTAGGAGCTGAATCATACTTAAAGAAAAAATCCTATACATAAATTGATATATAAAAATGCACAATTAAACTTAGCGAAGAAGGACAACATAAAGATGAAAAAGAAGAAAAGAGGGAACTAGTAGAGGGAAGCAAAGATTGCAGAAGGTGGGATGGGGAGGAGAGACAATGTGGGGGGATGAAGTGGGAGAGGATGATCTCAAATGTAAACAGCGCAACCTCATGACTACATTGGAAAAATAGGGGAACATAACCCAAATATGCATTTAAGTTTTACTACCTATTGGCCATAAGGCTGCATAAACTTTGTGGGTTGATAAAATCGTTGCTAGAAGTGATGTTGTTGTTATTGTTAGGTGCCATCAAATTGGTATCTGACTCATAGCGACCCTCTGTACAACAGGTGAAACACTATTGTCAGTGCTTCTCTGCTGCTCACAGGGTTTTCAATGGCGGATTGATTTTTGGGAGGGGGTTGCCAGGTCCTTCTCCCAAGCCTACAGCACCTAGGTTCCCAGGCGGTCTCCCATCCAAGGACTAACCAGGCCCGACCCTGCTTAGCTTCCGAGATCTGACGGGATCGGATGCCACGGGGCTACCGCTGCAGGCGATGTAAAGGATACACAGTGGAAAAAGCCAATGCTGTATTACTCTGTACCCCATCATCATTTACTAATAAAGGGAGGTTTAAAAATAGAATATGTTAACTAAAAAAGGCAAAAAAAAGAAATGTATACATTAAAACATAACACACACACACACACACACACACACACACACACACACACTCTGAGATTTTTTTCAATCTCGCTAAAGTAATAGAGCTTAATGCTTCGGTAACTTAGCAAGAGAAGTTGCTGTAAAGTGAATCAAGGGGAAAACTTAAATGGCTGACTGAGTGACTCTGCACTGATTGCAGATTTGTGTAGCTGTGTAGAACCCCGAGCCTGAACACTCTCAGACCGTGCAAGGGATGCTGTGGGTTCTTAGGGTTTCAGACTTGGCTGTGGACCTCTACGCGATGCTGTGCTTAATAAATGAGTAACTGATAATTTATCACCAGCTTTCTCGTTACCAAATCCGCCTTGAGAAATATGGAAAAATAGGGAGAAAGAAAGGAGAGCCCCAAAGGAAAGATTTTAACTCATAAACATACTGTTTTCTGTGCTGCTTTTGAGACCATAGCGCCTTTTCTAAGATCATCGAAGCTCTTTCCCTCGGGCTAACTTTACTCAGGTAAAAAGGAAAAAGCAGATATCTAATATTCAAATTTAAGACTTACCTCCTTAGCATCTCCTCCCCACCTATCTGAGAAACATTTCAAAGGGGGATTCTGGGTATCATAATAGCACACACATATCAGTTTGCTTAGGCCTACCCTTGTGTACATATGTTGTCCCGGCTTTTTTGTTTATTTGTTTGTGAATATCATGAAAAATTTTAAATATAAAATGTCTAAGAATATCCGTGCCTGCAGCCATAGCCCTGTGGCATCCGATCCCATCAGATCTCAGAAGCTAAACAGGGTTGGGCTTGGTTAGTAAGTACTTGGATGGGAGACTGCCTGGGAACATCAGGTGCTGTAGGCTTAGGAGACAGACCTGGCAACCCACTCCCAAAAAACAATCAGCGGTTGAAAACCCTATGCATAGCAGAGAAGCACTAACAATAGTTTCACCTGTTGTACGTAGGGTTGCTATGAGTCAGACACCAATTCAATGGTACCTAACAACAACACTTACTAAGTTACAGCTAAAAGATAATTTCATTAATCCAATTAAAATACAAAACTATAACATATTTAAAGCTTTCTTCCTTGGGTCCCAATGAGGAAAAGATGTTATGTGATTTCTTCAAATCACAGTTGAAAAATCAAAATCAAGTTTGGGTTACTAATGCATGTTGTTCTTCAATCTCTGAGCCTGTGTTTTCTTAGGAATGGGGAAGAAATAGGAGATGGAGAAAAAGAAGATACTCATATCTCCCCAACTCTTTTTCTTTTTCCTTTTTTTTAAAAAAATGTAAACAGGCATTTAAGAGACAGAGGCTGGTGTTAAGATATAGGTGTTGCTGGTGTGAAAGAAAGAAAAAGGACATAGCCAAAAGCCAATTAACTCATTTTGATTTAAAGAGGCCAAGGAAGAGAGGTGGACCGGAGTCTGGGAAATGAAACACTTAGAGACTGATGTGATAGGTTTTGAAATGTCCCTATGTTTTGTGTTTTATTTCTATTATGCTCCAATGAATGTTCCTACATCCTAACAAGTTAAATTATTTTCTTTTCATTCTGACACAGATAGGAATTGTCTCTTGTCTAGGAAAAAAGTTATCAAAATACAGAAGTGAAGTGTCTTTAAAAGATCCTAATTGCTTTCAAAGCCCCTCTGAAATATAAACTAAATTCTTTCCTCTATTATGGCCCTAACAAAAAGAAAGTCACACCCCAAATTTAATAGAAGTATATGACCATAAATAATATTAAAGAAAAGCAGTAGAAAGAGCCCAATGTCATCTGACAATATATTGCTATTTTCAATTACCATTACTCATATAATAATAATAATCACTAATAAAACTATTCTAAATAAATTCAGTACCTGGGTTTCAAGTTAGTGAGATAAATATCATTATCTGTTGTGGAGCTAAGTAATTTTTTCCAAAAAAAGTATGCACACTTGGCAGTTGGATCTATGTTCACTATTTGTATTAAATTGATAGATTCACTTAAACGAATCAACACCAGAATTGTAATACAGACAAAAACAACAACCATATCACATTTTTTCTCTGGACATGTCATCTTACATATATAACCAGAAATTCCTGGTAAAGTCTAGGGCTCCTAAGTGTACCAGAGGTCAGTAGCACAGACGATGAAATTCTGGATTCAATCACAAATAGGCCATTAAGAGCTAACTTTATAAAAAAAAAAATAAATAAATAAAACCACCAAATCTGTCGGCTGAGTTTTGCCAGTGCCTGGCACCAGTCCACTATAATCACGACTGTAAACTGCCTGTTATTAAATTGTTTTTCCCATGGCAAGCAAACAAGAATACACTGAAGTCAAACAGGTAACAGCATTAGCTCCTGATTCGTTCTGCAGACTTTCTGGAGCCAAATCGCGTGTTGCCAATCAATATGGAACTGCACAGTTGTTTTTAAATGTCTTGCCACAGGATTTGGCTTGCAGCCACCAAAGCCGGGTGGTATAAGGGAGAGATATTGGAAGAAGGGGGCAAATGCTTTTTCCTCTGGAGTTTGTGTGTTTGTATATTTTGCTATACAATCCATTTGAAAGAAAGCTATAAATTTAGAACATCTAAGCTCAGAACGCTTAGAATATGGTTTTATTCTTGAAGGTAATTCCGATAAGAAATTCTTTCTTAAAGTCCTTAATCTTCACATGCGTACGTCATAATCTTGAAGGAGGTAGAGATCCAGTTGTGATTTATTTGATTTCAAACATTCGGTTCACGGATTTAAAGTTTTGTTGTATTCTACCATTTTGGAGGGCTGGGATTTAGCTCAGTTGGTAGAGCGCTGCGCTGCAGTCTCTGAGGTCCCGAGTTCGATTCCCAGCACCACAAAAATGGGAGAAGGATCTGGCAATCCACTCCCAAGGCAATCCCGAAACAATCTGCCATTGAAAACCCTATGAGGGTCGCTATGAGTCAGATACTGACTCGACAGCACCTAACAACAACAACAACCATTTTGGAATTCTCTAAACCCTGGCAACTCTGCAGCGTGTGCAAAGTTTCCAG
Organism: Pedetes capensis; assembly: GCA_007922755.1. Taxonomy (NCBI): domain Eukaryota; kingdom Metazoa; phylum Chordata; class Mammalia; order Rodentia; family Pedetidae; genus Pedetes; species Pedetes capensis. Next base: position 2,493 of record VMDO01042581.1, on the reverse strand, counting down.
CCAAGAGGGATCCAATTTCTAGATATCAAAACCCCAGAAAACAAAAGATAATCAAACTAGGGTGACTAATAAAAGGAATTCAAGTATGTAGGATCTGAACTGTACCTTACAACTAACTTTCTTGGCACACACCTTTTTTTATATCCTCAAAAGAATATCATATGCTATTTTATAATGATTTTCAAATAAATAAATCCAAATAGGTTATTTAGGTATTTTTAATAATTGAAGAACTTACTTCTCTAGGAGGTCATTGTGAGTAGCAGCAGGAAGTAGGGAATTTATGGATGATTATTGCATTTGGAGATAATTTTATAAAGCAGAAAGCCAGATTTTTGAGAATTCTATCCCCTATAAATAACCTTCCATAAATAATATGAGATTTCCTGTCTCATTCTGCTATGGAATATGGAAATCCCTTGGTAGTAAAATCAAAATATGCAGTGATACTTCTCATATTGCATTTTTTATCCTTTTATTATGACTCGGGCCTCTGCAAGGTTGAGCAGGTGTATCTAAGAATCAAGTAACATGAAATTTTGTCTTCCTCCACTACATTTTCTCATTTCAGATATACAAGTATTTATTAATTTTTCCCTCTCTGGGGAACATTATATCCCCCAAGTATTCTCAATAAATTTCATCGTCGTCCACAGGAGGTCCATTAGTTGTTCAGATGTGGGGAGAGTGGAGTGTGGTTGTATATCTAGCAGTCAGGTAGAGTTTCTTTTCATCTAAGTAGTAAAATGTCTTCCAAGCAGGTTCAGCTATCATATGTCCCTGAAAACCCTTGGAGCTAGGCTACTGCTTAGTGACCATACCTTGGAAATGCCTATATGTTGCTTAATGAGGTTGGAGTTGCTCACTTCATTCACTGATACACAAATACCAACATGATCAAGTCTTTGTGGTACAGATCATTTCCCAAGATAGCTTTACACAGACCTCTGGAGATGCTTACAATGTGCAGAGCTTAGGAAGCCAGAGGATAGATATAGGGCCAGGCATCTTTTGGAGTGGCAATTTTCCCAAAAGGGGGAGAGTTGAGCAAGCTCAGTTACATTAACTGGTAAGTCATAAGGAAAGATGACATTGCATTGAACATGTAAGGGAGACATGCACTAAATTTGTGCAAATTTAAGATGAAATAATTTTGGATATTTCATAGAAGTGTCATGTTTCAATAGGATGTGTTCAGCTGTGGCATCCTATACATCCCAGGGCACACAATTTCTTCTACTTTGGGGACTACTTTGATGGGGAGTGTGAGACATCTAGTAGAGCAAAAGTAACACTGGGCTTCTGGCTGTTCCCCTTGCAGGCAGTCTGAACTTGGTCAAGTTCTACTCAAAATCTCTATATATCAAATGGCCAAAATAGTGTCGCCAAATCAATATCACAGTGATTTATTTTTTAAAAAAAGACTAACAGTAATAATGTAGGTAAAACCCCTTTTGTCAACTGGAAAAGAGAGAAAAATGTAGTTTTAAAATATGTTTATTCTTTTATTTAGAAGACATTTATGGAGCACTTGTCATATGACAAGATATGATTCTTCTCTTCAAAGAGCCTATAGGCTAAAAGAAAGGAGACAGAAATAATTAAGTTCAACAGGGTGCGTTGAAGCCAATGACAATCCTTGTGCTGAGCTTCAGAAAGACTTCTGAAGACATACCTGAACTTCAGGAAGAGCCCAGGAAGATAGCTCAAGAAAGAGATTTCTGGGCAGAGGGAGAACTAGACGCCCAGAAACAGGGCACATCTCATTTGTAAGATGGATACCATGTTCAAGGAATAGCATTTTGAGAAGTCAGTACGGTTGCATTTTTTTTTCTCCAGGAATGTTTTACATGGAATAGAAAGGCAGATGGGCTTTTTGAGGGCTGAGGCTTTGCTATGTGATTGCCAAAATGGATTTGAATGTATAAACAAAGAAGTAATTTTATGGAAGAAGCATGGACCCCAAAGGAAGAAGACACAGGAAGCCATTGAGAAAGAACGTGTAAGGATTTGGAATCAACCAAAGTGCCCTTCAACAGAAGAATGGATAAAAAAAACTATGGTACATATACACAATGGAATACTACTCAGCAATCAAGAAAAATGAAATAAGGTCATTCGCAGCAAAATGGATAGAATTAGAGAAAATTATTTTAAGTGAATGAACACACGCTCAGAAAGAGAAACACCACATGTTCTCACTCATATGGGGGAGCTGAATCAAAATTATAAGAAGGAAAAATCCTATTCAAAGGTCAGATCAAAATAAAAGGGGGGAAAAAGATAAGAATGGTGTCAATATAAATGGTCTAGAAAATGCACGCAATTGTTCTAACAAGGTAAAAACAAAGATCACTACAGGAAAAGTTTCTATCTTAAACAGAAGTGAAACCCAAGGACATATAGAAAAATATTACCAAGTAAAAGATAGAGAAGACTTAGATGGGGAGGGGGTGGGGGGAAGCATACGGGAGGGTAAGGGGGAACCTATAT
>VMDO01042580.1:0-10461 GCA_007922755.1 Pedetes capensis | reverse complement strand
AAAAAAAAAAAAAAAAAAAAAAAAAAAAAAAAAAAAAAAAAAAAAAAAAAAAAAAAAAAAAAAAAAAAAAAAAAAAAAAAAAAAAAAAAAAAAAAAAAGGCTGAGGTGCAGCTCAGTGGTCCAGCACTTGCAGAGCATGCAGGCGCGAGGCCCTGGATTCAACCCCCAGTACTGCAAGAAAAAAAGAAATAAAGAAGACACTAGAAAGTGGGAAGACGTCCCATGCCCATGGATTGGAAGAATGTAAATTGTAAAAGAATTGTAAAAATGGGTATATTACCAAAAGCAATCTACAGATTTAATGCAATCCCCATCAAAATCCCAATGACATTCTCAACAGAAATATAGAAAACAATCCTAAAATTTATATTGAAGCAATAAAGACCCCAAATTGCTAAAGCAATCCTGAGCAGAAAGAACAATGCAGGGGGCATCACCATTCCTGATTTCAAATTATACTATAAAACTATAGTAATAAAACCTGCATGGTACTGGCACAAAAAACAGACATGTAGACCAATGGAACAGAATAGAGGATCCAGAAATAAACCCATGCAGCTATAGCCACCTGATTTTTGACAAAGTAGAAGGGATCTAAGCAGGGCAAGCCAATAGACTACAGAAAAGGCGGTGAGGGCAAGAAGAAAGGGTAATGGGAGAAAAGAAAGGAAGTATCACATGTTGCCCTTATGGCAAAATCGAGATGTACATACATAGATATACTCACAAAAAGAGACATGCAAGTAGAAGGGAGACCATTAGTGAGGAAGAAGGGGATGGGGCAGAGGGGTCATGAGAAGATAAGGGCGAAGTGAACGTGAGTAAAGTACAATGAAATGCATGTACAGAAATGTCATAATGAGACCCACGAAGTTGTACATTAAAAATTACCAATTAAAAAAAAAGGATGGTAAACCAAGAAAAAATAATCTCACAAAGAAAAGCTTAGCTTTAGGTGGCTTTACCAGGGAATTGTATAAAATATTTAAAGAAGAAATAACATAATTTCACATAATCTCTTCCAAAAAAACAGAACGGGGAAACACCAATTTATCAAACAAATCCAATCTAAGGTATAATTAAAGGCATCATGATCTTTTTACAGAAAATGCACTGTACTTAAATATAAAAGATGTAAGGTACTGGGACCAGAAGTACTGAGAACTGTTCCAATCCAGACTTTGATTCCAACTAATATGATCTTCCTCAAGTTACATCACCTTACTGGGCTTTAGTTTCTTATTTGTAAACAGGGAGTTTCACCAAAGAAATCTTTCCATCAGTATGATATAGTTTATGTTACATTTAGCACATCAAATTTTGCTCAATCCTAAATTGGTATAACCCCCTGGAAAATATGGCATTATGTAGTAAGTGACTATCCATACTCTTTGGTGAAGTATTTCAACTTTTAGATATCTACCTTTAAGGATTTAACTCAATCAAAGTAAAAAAATGCATAAAAAAATGGTTACTGTTACAACCTACATGTTCCACAAAAATGGAATAAGAGTAACACAAATATCAAATTACCAAAAGGGAGTATGAAGATGACTGTAAAAGTATTTTTAGGTGAAAAGAATCAGAATATAAATGACTTCAACTATGAAATGTACACAGTATATAAGTATGTCAAACAAAAGGCAATTGGTACCAATGAAAGTATTAGGGTTGTAAATCTAAAGATGGATGTTTTTGTTTGTTTTTAATTGCAAAGTCTTTTTGAATGCGAATATATAATATCAGTAGGGAAGATAAGATCACAGTATCAAGGGTAGAGATATAAAATATTGAGATTATGTAGATAAGATTCTAAATTGCTCTGGCTTGGTTAATGCTTGTGATTAAGACTTTAATCAGTTTATTATGGCAGTATTTTTCTTCTACTCAGTGTTGAGGTAAAGACTGCAAGTCTGTGATTTTACAAAGTATCCATCAAATTCTATATATAATACCAGATAGTTCAAAATCCTTATGTCTCGATACTTGATTTATCACCCTCATTCTGTTTCAAATTTCTGACTTTAAATTTCCCAAGCAGCCTGCATTTTTAAGTGTGTCACCCACAAAACTATTTGAATTATACAACCATTAAAGTTACTCTCCCCAAAGGATAACAGAAAGAAGGGAGTATCTAGCTTCTTGACTTTTCTCCCCATTCCTATGGCTGCCTGCTAGGATGAGAATTTCAGTAGGATCTTGACTCAACATTTTCAAGGTGAGCAGCGAGTACTTGGTAAGGCTACCATATACAACTCTTAATAGTAGTAGGTTGAATCAAAATTGCTTCTATGGGTCAAAAAAAGTCTATTACTGGCAATTTTGTATGGTTCAACCTATGTCAATGCCTTCATATTAAGAAAGAAGAAAAATATTAAGTAAATTTCCATAAGGATACAATGTATCTATTTAAAGGAATTTGAGGGCAAGGAAAGAACTTTATTAGCTTCTTGGGTATGGTTTTACTTTGGTCTCCCTGGTCTTTCCATGTCTACTAAGACTTTGTGAGTATGCTTTAATTTGGGGTTCAGAAAAAAAAATGACATTTTAATCATTTGTTACATATCTATTCATTGTTTTTTTGCATTTTAAATTGTCATTCCATTAAAATTTTTTTTCCCCTTCGAGACTCTAGAATCGCTGTCAACAAGACTCACCAAGGCCTTCCCAACAAGGAGCACTCTTAGGTGAGACATTTTTAGACCAGAATTCTAAGCAACCAGTTTTTGTATGTCTGTATTAATAACTAAAGCTATAAACAAAACTAAGACATATTTAATAGCAGCCAACTAAAGAGCAAATATTAAAATTATCTGGTCCTAACTCAAATCCTACCAAAATCATGTTTCTCTTCCCAGAACAGTAAATTTTGGTGCCAATAATTTGAGAGCAATGCTGCTTCTGCCTGCAACTAAAATCAATCCCATTTTGAAAACATCTTACCTGAAACTACCATAGACTATAAGAAGAATGGATATCAGAAATGTAGACACTTGACTGGAATCCACGAGAGAATAGGCCCTAGAAAAATAAGAGGAAAAAAATTAAATCACAAGAAGCAAGTCCTCAGAGAGCTTACAGTCTGTTTTTTTTGTTGTTGTTTTTTAGCAGTACTTGGGGCTGAACTCAGGGCCTAGCACATTCCTTGCAAGCGCTCTACCACTGGGTTACACCCCCAGCCCATTTTAAATTTTTTTAAATTTTAAGGCAGGGTCTCGCTAAATTACACAGGCTGCCTCTGGCCTTGCTCAAACCTGCGATCCTCCTGCCTCCACCTCCAGAGCTGCTGGGAGTATAGGCTTGTGCCACCGTGCCTGGCTCAGTGTATGTCTTTTAAGCAGGGGAAAAAAGGTGTAAATTAACATTAGCAAAATAACATAATTAAAATGACATTTGTTAGCTTAATATGAAGAATAAATTAATAGTATCATGCCTATTAATTAATATTCACAGGATGTTAAATGATACCAATGTAAAAATCCTATGTCATAATATGTTTTTAAGATCCACTCCCAATTTAAAAAGTATAATCTATTTCATTGAACAAAAGTCTCAGTGATTAAAATTTTATTAGTTTACACTGGAAAAACCAATAGTATTTTGCTGGTTTTACTCAGTGATAATTAAGTCTGCATTTCTCTCCTGAATTCCATTTCTATTTTCATGCCTACTGATTAATTCCATCTGGATGTCCTATAGGAGGTTTTTAATAGCCAGCAGGTCTAAAATCAGTCATCATTCTTTCCTTCATACATGGTGCTCTAATGAAATGGTCATGTTTGCTCAACATCCACTTCTCTTACCTTCCATACATGATGACAGTCAGCGAATCCTGCAATTTCCACATCTTCAACTCCTCTACCTCTTCCCAACCCCACTGCCAATTCCTTAGCTCTTTCTGTGGCTTGATTACTAGAAATCTTATTTTCAAGTTTCTTCATGACTTTACCCTTCACACTTCCCACTATTGGGCAAAACAAACTTTTTTTTCCCCCACTCAATAAACATTTTATGATGCCTATGTGCAAGGCCGGGAGAAGGACATGGCAATTCACTCCCAAAGTGATCCCAAAACAATCAGCCATTGAAAACCCTATGAAGGTCACTACAAGTTGGACATGACTCAATGGCACCTAACAACAACATGTGCCAGGCACTCTGGTTGCTACTGGGGATATAACAACAAGTAATAGTACCTTAGACATTGCATCAATGTTTTTTCTAAAGGCATGAAAACAAAAAATTAACCTAAGTAAATGAACATAATTGTGGATAGTGTTGCAAAGGGGAGAAAGACAAGTACAGTACTATGAGAATGTGCATCAGATGGAGCCCATCTACAAATGGTAGGGAAATTTTCCCAGGGAAATAGGTGAGGTAGAGCACATATAAACAGATATAAATAGGAGCTGGTGATTGTTTATGGAGGAACTAGGGATGGTTCTTAGGTTTCTACTGAGCATCTGGGTTTGAGCCATTAAGCAAAACAAAAAACAACAACAAAACAAACAAAAAAAAAAAAAAAAAGGAAAGGAAAGGAAAAAAAGGGCTGGGTGCAGTGGAGCACACCTGTAATCCCAGTTACTCAGGACACAGAGGCAGGAGGATCACAGGTTTGAGGCCAGAGGTAGCCTGTATAACTTAGTGAGACCCTGTCTCAATTCAAAAGATTAAAAAAAAAAAAAGGGGGGGGGTGGGAGGTGGGGTGCAGTTCAGCGGCAGAGCAATTGCAAAGTATGTGCAAGGCCCTGGGTTCTGTCCCACAGGACCACAAAATAAAAACAAAAAACAAAAAAAGAAAAGACAAGACATCATAGGGAGGAAAAGATTTTAGAGTTAACTGAATATATTGACACCTGGACATTTAGGTACAGACCTCAGAATATTTCTGAGCTAAATATATACTGGAGGCTCATCACCTTTTACATGGTAAGTGAAGCCACAAGTATGGGTAAGAGTACCTTACAGCGCAGCGAGAAGACGACCAAGGATCAAGGTCTGAGAAACCTGTAAAGATCAGTGCTGGGCATGGTGGTTCATGCCTGTAATCCCTGCACTTGGGAGGCGATGTTGTCTTAATTCCAGTACTTGGGAGGGAGACTATGGCAGAAGGATTGGCATGAGTTCGAAGCTGGTGTGGTCTACATAGCGAGTTCCAGGCCAGCTGGGTGCTACATAGGGAGATCTTCTCTCAAAAAACAAACAAAAATGATAGTGAAAACCCAGCGTAGCAGGTGTTTCAAGGATGCAGCACCATTGAATGGTGCCTGATTTTAATCCTGTGTTCTCTTCAGCTTTTTCATCTGTAAAATGGGAATAACAACATCTAAAAGAGTTGTTAAAGAATTACACGAGTACTTCATATAAAGAGCTTAACATAGTGAATACTCAATCTACGCGTACTGTTTCAGAGGGGAAAGGTCACCTGTGTTTCATGCTGATGAAAAGGTCAGGTAGAATGAAAACTGAAGGGACCACTGAACTTATTTCACACAGACTGGTGATCTTAAGCAAGAAGAACAGTTTTAATGGAGTGGTGGGTGTCAGATTTCTCTTTTTTCTTTCTTTCTTTTTTTTTTTTCCAGTACAGGGGAAAGAATGGCAGTTGAAGGGGATAGGTGTGTTAAAAGACTTAGTTGTTAGGCCACAAGGCTGAGATGGCAGCAACCTTAAGCAAATTGAAACTCTGCTGAATAAATTAACCAAAACAGAAACTGCCAACTTATCTCTCACTAGGAATGTTCGCCTTTAACCAATCAAGTATTTTCTTTGTCTTGCTTCTGAAATCACCTTAAGAAACTTTTACCCTTCTGCCCACTCCTAGAACTCTGATCCACAGGTGCAGCCTGATTAATAAGTTGCTATTTGTGCCAATTCTTTAAAAATTTTAACATACCTAAGCTTATCTTTTAACAGGTAAAATAATAGTATTTAAAATATAAAATTTTGGGGAGCTGGGCTGAGCTAGATCAATAAGAAAAGCAAAACAGCTTTTAACTAAACTACAATGATAGGTACATACTGAAGCTAATTATACTCTTCTTTTTGTGTTATGTTTGAAATTTTCCACAATAAAAAGGTTTTTTGTTTTTTTTTTTGAAAAGGAGGAGGAGGAGGAGGAGGAGAAGAAGAGAGCCTTACTTTTTATCATCATCATCATCATTTCTGGGAATAGAGCCCAAGGCCTCACCCATGCTAAACAAGCACTCTTACCACTGAGCTACATGCCCAGCCGGTCAAAGCCCTTTTTGTTTACCATGACAAAGTCCTCAAGATGGTCTAACAATTTGATTACACTTAAAATTATGAAAGGCAGATTAATATATACAATATATGTTCTTGGTTATGAATTCTGTGTCAAAGCACCTCACAGAAGATAGCCATCTTTTCCTAAAATTTCAGTTGGCAAGGAGAGTGGAGAAAAGGAAGACAGGGGACAGGACAGGATGGTCACTCTGCCTCTCTTCTAGTCTCTATTCAGCAATGCAGCTGTGGCTGGCTAGTGTGTCTTCTTTCAGATAGGGCTCACCCACCAAGAACACCCAAGATGGCATATTTCATATATTAGGAAAATGGAACTCATTGGTTTTTCTTTATTCTAAAATTATGCTTCTTGCTCTGACATAATCTTTGCACATATCTTTCAAAATTGTGAAAACAAATGACCTGTTTAGAAGTATTTCTTAAAATAAAAAAATATTATTGAGGTACTTTTTTTTTACATGATACAATGATCAAACTATGCCAAAAGGTATACACAGAAAGTCTCGGTTCACTTAGTCTTCCTCCACTGGCCCACTACAAGTCTTTTTTGTATAATCATTTTTTTTTTTTTTGGTGGGGGGCAATAGTAGGAGATTGAACCTTGTGCTTTGTGCATGGTAGACAAGTGCTCTACTGCTACACTGTACTCTCAGCCCCTTTTTATTTTTGAGTCAGGGCCTCCTTAAGCTTTGCAGGCTGCCTCTGGCCTCCAACTCTGAACCCTCCTGTCTCACTCTCCGGAGCTGCTGGGGTTACAGGAATGTGCAATGGTGCCTGTTTTAGATAACCACTTTTATTTATTTCTCGTATGGTCTTCTAAGTAAATATGTAAGCACATATAAATACATTATTTCTCACTCATTAGCATTAGTCACATTTTTATGTAAATTTTAAAATTTAATTGAAAGTGAGGTTGAACACCTTTTTGTATAATTTCGTAGGAAGTATTTTTAAAGGCAATTTCAAGTTTGTCCCAGACTCTAGAGCTATAAAAAACAAACAAAACAAAACAACAAAAAACAAAACAAAACAAACAAAAAACCACAAAGGCAGCTTTCTTCTGAGGAGCTTTAATTTTGATGGTGTTTTACTTGGATGACTTGACCTTTATATTCTTTGTATTTTGAAGTAGATGCTCTTTACCTAAAAGGTAGGTTAAGCATCTAAACTGATCAAAGAATACCAGTATTAAGGTCTGATACTATTGTTTACTTTGCTACATCTCTCAAGTCAGTGGAGAAGCTCCAGAAATTAGTTACTTAAGATTTCTAGAAGTCTGTATTGTTTTGTTTTTTAAGGAGGCTCCTCCTGCGCCACAAACCCTCTGTGTTGTGCTCTAGCCTGCATGGCTCTAACCACTAGCTTTTTACATAATCTCTTTTTCTAAATGAGGGGCTGGCTTGATCAGGTGGCAAAACACCACATGAAGAAGCTGACTAGGGCTAACAGATCCCATCTTCATATCCCGGCAAGGAGCATGTCACCCACTGCGTTACTAAATCCATAACTCCAGAAAAAATTTTTCTAATGTTTAATGGTTTCTTCTAGCTTGAACTTTTTGTTTTTAGCTTTCAAATAAATCTGAACAACAATCACTCCTAATAGTCTGTGGTACCTTATAATTTGTAATAAAAATTCAAAGCAGTTATACTACAAACTGCCAAATATCACATATTTTCAATTTAATTTAAAACTATTATAGAAATTTTACAAAAGCTTCTTAATATAAAGAACTTATTATAAAATACAGAATATGGATTAAAATTAATTTTAGCTTATTTGCATTTATAAAACATTAATGATTTTCTAAATTACAAAAATAGCTCATATTCATTATAAAGTACAAATGTCTCCTCTTTCCCTTCCTCTCTTTGAACTGTCATTCCTGTTTACAATTTGATATGTGTATCCTTCCATATAAATTGTGTGCATATACTACATCCTGTTGTTAGGTGCTGTCGAGTCAGTCTCCGACTCATAGTGACCTTATGTACAATAGGCGAAACACTATTGTCAGTGCTTCTCTGCTATCCATAGGGTTTTCAATGGCTGCTTGTTTTTTGGGAGTGGGCTGTTGGGTCCTTCTCACAAGCCTACAGCACCTAGTGTTCCCAGGCAGTCTCCTATCCAAGTACTAACCAGGCCCAACCCTGTGTAGCTTCTGAGACCTAATGGGATGGGACGCCACAGCAGTACAGCTACAGGCCATATACAACTCAGAAACACACCTTTTTCTTTTTCTTTTTCTTTTTTTGGTAATAGGTTGCTCTTTTAAAAAACTCAACCACATCCCTGGGAGCTATTTGTTTCTACTGCTTTGCCTTACTGCCCTTTTGCTGCAAAATTAAGATGTGGAAAACTTCACAATACAGAAAGTATTCTTCTCTTTGTTTTAATAAAGAGAGAAATAGAAAACCTCCAGGCTCAATGAACGCAATTTTTAATCACATGAACACTGTCTTGACGTTCTCATTTTCTGAATTAACAACAGTACTACCTTCCAATGTTTCACACTTGTTCATTTTTGACTTTTAACTCTTTTAATTAGGAGGGTAGATTGTTATTCCTAACCTCCATAGAAACAAATGGATGCCTTTGCTCATGTTTCTTTTTAAAATTAATTTAAGATTTAATCAACAGGAAGCTGGGGAAGGAGGATCTTGAGTTTGAGGCCAGGCCAGTCTACATAGTGAGCCCAACTGGGGACAGACAGGCAGAGACACACACACGCGCGCGTGCACACACACACACACGACTTGATGAAAATAGAAATATTTCTAAGAAGGCAAACCATGGAATCCCACAGGTAAAGATATGTGCACAGTATGCTACTGAACGTTCAGATCTTCTGTGAAATAGTATTAAGAAGAAATGCATCTTGCACTTTGACAGATGTACTCTAGCAACTCCTATCTAGCCTAAAGGAATTATAAAAAGCACTAAAACACTGATACTGTATATACTTTAGAAGTGCATGAAAATAATTTTTACAAAATAACATCTACTTAATAAATGTGAAAATGTTAAGGCAAACATTTTGCTATCCTATAACTTTACAGCGAAGTTTTTCTTTTTCCCTATTTACCAAAGAACTTTCTGCCACTTAAATTCTCTATGTTGAGGGACTTCATGCCACAGATGCATTATATTTTATGATTCACCAAGCTGATTTTACTAGAGATTGCCCAAGTCTAGTTTAAGTAGAAATATGTATGTATACTTTACTGTTAAGTTTTCTAACAGCCCTAGAGAGGGCTGAGGGTGTATGGTTCAGCTGCAGAAGTACTTGCCTATCTTGTGCAAGCCCCAAGGTCTGATCCCTAGCACTGGGCAGGGGAGGGTGTGCACAAAAGCAAGCCCTAGAGACACAAGGAACTATTAGCTATTACTAAGCCTAGGATGGGAGTAGGACCTGGCGAGCCACTCCCAAAACAACTAGCCATTGAAAACCCTATGGATAGCAAAGAAACACTGTCAGATATAGTGCCTGAAAATGAGGCCCCCCAGGTTGGAAGGCACTCAAAAGACTACTGGGGAAGAGTTGCCTCCTCCAAGTAGAGTATACCGTGATGAGGGAAATGGAGTAAAACCCCAGAGTGCTCAACGTGATGATGTGACAGGACTCAAAATGAGGAGAAACAACTGTAAACATCCATTAATAATTGGAACATGGAATGTATGTAGTGTGAATCTAGGCAAGTTAGAAATTGTTAAAAGAGAAATGGATCGCATAAACACTGACATTCTAAGCATCAGTGAGCTAAAATGGACTGGCATAGGCCATTTTGAGTCAGACAGTCATATGGTCTGCTATGCTGGGAATGATAAACTAAAGAAAAATGGGGTTGCATTCATCATCAAAAAAGACATTTCAAGATCTGTCATGAAATACAATGTTGTCAATGATAGAATAATATCCATACGCCTACAAGGAAGGCCAGTTAATATGACTATTATTCAAATTTATGCACCCACCACCAAGGCCACAAATGAAGAAGGGGAAGACTTCTATCAGCTTCTGCAATCTGAAATAGATCAAACATGCAATCAAGACATACTGATAATCACTGGTGACTGGAATGCAAAGGTTGGAAACAAAGAAGAAGGCCCAGTAGTTGGAAAATATGGTCTTGGTGACAGAAATGAAGCTGGAGATCGCATGATAGAACTTTGTCGGACCAATGACCTTTTCATTGC
>VMDO01042579.1:0-10462 GCA_007922755.1 Pedetes capensis | reverse complement strand
AGGTGAGGGTTATGTTTAGTGTTAAGGTTTCACAAAGGGTTAGGGTTAAGGTTAGGGTTAGCATTTCATCTAGGGTTAGGGTTAATGTTAGGGTTTCACCTAGGTTTAGGGTAGGTGTTAGCATTAGAATTTTGGCTAATGTTAGGTTTAGGGTTAGGTTTAGTGTTTCAGCTAGGGTTAGGTTTAGGGTTAGGGTTACGGATTTGCCTAGGGTTAGGTTTAGGGTTTCGCCTAGGGTTAGGGGTAGGTTTAGTGTTATGTATTCCGCTATGTTTAGGCTCAGGTTTAGTTTAGGGTTTCACCTAGAGTTAGGGTGAGGCTAAGGTTTAGGGTTTCAGCTAGGGTTAGTATTAGGTTTAGGGTTTCTGCTAGAATTAGGGTTAGGTTTAGGGTTTGGGTTTCATGTAGGTTTCGGGTTAGGGTTAGATTTAGGGTTTCGCCTAGGGTTAGGGTTAGGGTTAGTGTTAGGGATTCAGCTAGATTTAGGTTTAGGGCTAGTGTTAGCTTGACGTTTCGTGTTAATGTTTTGAACATAATCAGGGAATGGGTCTGTGCAATGGGAAGTATTAAGGGAGGGAACCACAGAAATTTGATTTTAGTGCAATACCTGTGAACTCTGTTGTCCATTATGGATAAGGTTATGTTTAGGGTTAAGTTTAAGGGCAAATGTTAGTGTTATACTTTGAGTTAGTGTTAGGGTTTTTTCTCAGAGATAGAATATGTGCAGCTGGGAGGTTGAAATTTAGGGCACCATACTAATGTGCATTCTACTGCAGTGTCTGTGTGCAGTCTGTCAGATTAGCAATAGTGTTAGGATAAGTGATTGGGCTAGGTTAAGCATGACGTTTTGGGTTATTGTTAGGACTAGGTTCACGTTTCGTGTAAGTGTTAGGGCTAGGGTTTCACCTAGGTTTAGGGTTGGGTTAGGGTTATGGTTTCACCTAGGGTTAGGGTTAGGTTAGATTTACGATTTCGCCTAGGATTAGGGTTAGGGTTGGGGTTATGGTTAAGGATATGGCTAGGTTTGGGGTTAGGTTTTGTGTTAGTGTTTTGATTGTAATCAGGGAAGGGATCTGTGCTATGGGGCATGTTTAAGTTAGGGAACCACAGAAATTTGTAGTCAACTGCAATACCTCTGTACAGAGTCACCGGTTATTGGTAGGGTTAGGGGTATGGGTAAGGCTAAGGGTGAGGGTTAGGGTTCTGTTACGTGTTTGTTTTCCGGCTTTCCTCAGAGAAAGGATATGTGCACCTGGGAAGTTTAAATTAAGGGCACCATACGAATTTGAAATCCAGTACTGTGTCTGATGGCAGTGTCTCAGATTATGTTAGTGTTAGTGTAAGGGATATGGTTAGGGTAAGGATTAGCATTGGGGTTATGGTTAGGGCTAGGATAGGTTTACCATTAGGGTTAGGTCTAGGTTTAGGGTTATGATTAGGGTTAGGGCTAGGTTTAAGGTTTTATTCCATGGTACTGTTAAGATAGTAAGCAGGGCAGGTATCTGTGCAATATGGAGGGTTAAAACTAGGGAACCATACAAATTTGAATTCGCCTGCAACATCTGAATACAATGTCTTTTGTTAGGGTTACGGCTAGGGTTAGGGTTAAGGGTGAGGGCCAATACTATGCTTATGTTTCCTTCATTGCTAGGGTTATGCCTCCGAATAAGATATGTGCCACTTGGAATGTTGCAGTTAGGGCAGCATAAAAATTTGAAAATAACTACAGTGTTTGAATGCAGTGTTTCAGAATATGGTTAGTGTATGGATTAGGGTTCGGGATAGGATTGTTGTTAGTGTCATTGTTTCATCTAGGGTTAGGTTTAGAGTTAGGGTGAGGGTTTCAGCTAGGGTTAGTGTTTAGGGCTATTGTTAGGGGTTCACATAGGTTTAGGATAGGTGTTAGGTTAAGGGTTTCGCCTAGGGTTAGCTTTAGGTTTAGTGTTAGGGTTTCACCTAGGGTTAGGGTAGATGTTAGGGTAAGTGTTTCGCCTAGGGTTAGGGTTCGGTTTAGTGTTGGGGTTTCACCTAGTTTTAGAGTAGGTGTTAGAGTAAGGGTTTTGCCTAGGGTTAGGGTTCGGTTTAGTGTTACGGTTTCACCTAGGGTTAGGGTAGGTGTTAGGGTCTGGGTTTCGCCTAGGGTTAGGGCTAGGTTTAGTGTTAGGGTTTCACCTAGTTTTAGGGTAGGTGTTAGGGAAAAGGTTTCGCCTAGGGTTAGGGTTCGTTTTAGTGTTAGGGTTTCACCTAGGGTTAGGGTTAGTGTTAGGAATATTGTTTTGTCTAGGGTTAGGGTTAGGTTTAGGGTTTCATGTTGGGTTAGGTTTAGGGATAGTGGTTCGCAGAGTGTTAGCTTAGGATTAGGGGTATGCTCTCACCAAAGGGGTAGGATTAGGGATAGGGTTAGGGTTTCAGCTAGGTTTAGGGTTAGGGTTAGGGTTAGGGTTTCAACTAAGTTTAGGGTAAGGGATAGGCTGAGGCTTTCACCTAGGGTTAGGTTTAAGGTTAGGTTTAGGGTTTCAGCTAGGGTTAGAGCTAGGGTTAGTTTTACGGATTCACCTAGGGTTTGGGTTAGGGATTCGCCTAAGGTTAGGGTTAGGGTTAGGGTTAGGTATTCGGGTAGGGTTAGGGTGAGGTTTAGGTTTAGGGCTTCATCTAGAGTTAGGTTTATGTATAGGGTTTCAGCTGGGGTTAAGGTTAGGGTTTTTCCTAGGTTTAGGGTTATGTTTAGGGTTAGGGTTTCACCTAGGGTTAGGGTTAGGGTTTGGTGTAGGTTTAGGTTTAGGGTTAGGGTTTCATCTAGGGTTAGGGTTAGGGTTAGGGTTTCACCTAGGTTTAGCGCAGTTGTTAGCATTAGAATTTTGGCTACGGTTAGGGTTAGGGTTAGGTTTAGTGTTTCAGCTAGGGTTAGGTTTTGATTTAGTGTTATGGATTCGCCTAGGGTTAGGGTTAGGGTTAAGGTTAGGTTTTCGCCTAGGGTTAGGTTTGTTGTTGTTGTTAGGTGCCATCGAGTCGGTATCCGACTCATAGCGACCCTCTGTACAACAGGGGAAACACTATTGTCGGTGCTTCTCTGCTGTTCATAGGGTTTTCAATGGCAGATTGATTTTTGGGAGAGGGTTGCCAGGTCCTTCTCCCAAGCCTACAGCTTCTGGTGTTCCCAGGCGGTCTCCCATCCAGGTACTAACCAGGCCTGACCCTGCTTAGCTTCCGAGATCTGACAGGATCGGATGCCACAGGGCTACCGCTGCAGGGCAGGGTTAGGTTTAGTGTTATGTATTCCGCTATGTTTAAGCTTAGGGTTACTTTAGGGTTTCACCTAGTGTTAGGGTGAGGATAAGGTTTACGGTTACAGCTAGGTTTAGGGTTAGGTTTAGGGTTTCAGCTAGGGTTAGGGTTAGGGTTAGGGTTTGGGTTTCACCTAGGGTTAGGGTTAGGGTTAGGATTATGCTTTCGCCTAGGGTTAGGTTTCGGGTTAGATTTAGGGTTTCGCCTAGGGTTAGGGTTGGATTTTGGCCTCGGTTTAGGGTTAGGGTTAGGGTTTCATGTAGGGTTAGGGTTAGGTTTAGGGTTTCACCTAGGATTAGGGTAGGAGTTAGCATTAGAATTTTGGCTACGGTTAGGTTTAGGGTTAGGTTAAGTGTTTCAGCTAGGGTTAGGTTTAGGTTTAGGTTTCTGGATTCGCCTAGGGTTAGGGTTCGGGTTAGGTTTAGGTTTCGCTAGGGTTAGGCTTAGGTTTAGTGTTAGGTATTCTGCTATGTTTAGGCTTAGTGTTAGTTTAGGATTTCACCTAGCATTACGTTGAGAGTAAGGGTTAGGGTTTCAGCTAGGGTTAGGGTTAGGTTTAGGGTTTCTGCTAGGGTTAGGGTTAGGGTTAGGGTGTGGGTTTCACCTAGGGTTAGGGTCAGGATTAGGTTTACGGTTTCGCCTAGGGTTAGGGTGAGGGTTAGATTTAGTGCTTTGCCTAGGGTTAGGGTTAGGTTCAGGGTTAGGGTTTAGGCTAGGGATATGTTTAGGGCTAGTGTTAGGTTGATGTTTTCGTGTTAATGTTTTGATCCTAATCAGGGAATGGATCTGTGCAATGGGAAGTGTTAAAGGGAGGGAACCACAGTACTTTGAATTCAACTGCAATACCTGCGAACCTTGTTGCCCTTTATGGATAGAGTTAGGGTTAGGGTTAAGTTTAAGGGCAAATGTTAGTGTTAGACTTTGAGTTAGTGTTAGCGTTTTTCTCAGGGATAGAATATGTGCAGCTAAGAGTTTTATATTTAGAGCACCATACTAATGTGCATTCTACTGCAGTGTCTGAGTGCAGTCTCTCAGATTAGCGATAGTGTTAGGATAAGTGATAGGGTTGGGTTAAGGACGAGGTTTTCAGTTATAGTTAGGACTAGGTTCACGTTCAGTGTAAGGGTTAGGGCTAGGGTTTCACCTAGGGTTAGCTTTAGGATTAGGTTTATGGTTTCGCCTAAGTTTAGGGTTAGGGTTGGGGTTAGGTTTAAGGATATGGCTGGGGTTGGGGTTAAGTTTCGTGGTAGTGTTTTGATTGTAATCAGTTAAGGGATCTGTGCTATGGGGCGTGTTTAAGTTAGGAACCACAGAAATTTGTATTCAACTGCAATACCTGTGTTCAGAGTCACCGGTTATTGATAGGGTTAGGGTTACGGTTAAGGCTAAGGGTGACGGTTAGAGTTATGTTACGAGTTAGTGTTCAGGCTTTCCTCCGGGAAAGGATATGTGCAACTGGGAGGTTTAATTTAGGGCACCATACGAATTTGAAATCAGGTACTGTGTCTGAGTGCAGTGTCTCAGATTAACGTTAGTGTTAGTGTAAGGGATATGGTTAGGGTAAGGATTAGCATTTGTGTTATGGTTAGGGCTAGGTTTAGGTTTACTGTTAGGGTTGTTGCTGTTGTTAGGTGCCATCGAATCGCTATCCGACTCATAGCGGCCCTCTGTACAACAGGGGAAACACTATTGTCAGTGCTTCTCTTCTGTTCATAGGGTTTTCAATGGCAGATTGATTTTTGGGAGGGGGTTGCCAAGTCCTTCTCCCAAGCCTACAGCTTCTGGTGTTCCCAGGCGGTCTCCCATCCAGGTACTAACCAGGCCTAACCCTGCTTAGCTTCTGAGATCTGACGGGATCAGATGCCACAGGGCTCGAGCTGCAGGCACAGTTGGGGTTAGGGCTAGGTTCATGTTTATGTTCCATGGTACTATTAAGATAGTCATCAGGGAAGGTATCTGTGCCATATGGAGTGTTAAAACTAGGGAGCCATACAAATTGGAATTCGCCTGCCATATCTGAATACAATGTCTTCCGTTAGTGTTACAGTTGTGGTTAGTGTTAAGGGCGAGGGCCAATATGATGGTTATGTTTAATTCATTGCTAGGGTTTTGCTTCAGAATTGGATATGGGCCACTTGGAGTGCTGCACTTAGGGCACCATACAAATTTGAAAATAACTACAGTGTTTTAGTGCAGTGTCTCAGAATAGGGTTAGGGTTCGGGATAGGATTATTGTTAGGCTTATTGTTTCGGCTAGGTTAGGTTTAGGGTTTCAGCTAGCGTTAGGGTAAGGTTTAGGCTTAGGGTTTCACCTAGGGTTAGGGTTAGTTTTAGGGTTATGGTTTCGTGTAGGTTTAGGTTTAGGTTCAGTGTTTCAGCTAGGGATAGGTTTAGGGTTAGGGTTTGGCCGAGGGTTAGGTTAGGGATAGGGTTAGGATTTCGCCTAGGTGTAGGATTAGGGTTAGAGTTAGTATTTCAGCAATGGGCAGGGTTAGGGTTAGGGTTAGGGTTTCACCTAGGGTTAGGGTAAGTGATAGGGTTAGGGTTTCAGCTAGGTTTAGGTTTACATTTAGGATTAGGGTTTCAACTAGGGTTATGGTTAGGGTTAGGGTTACAGATTTGCCTAGGTTTAGGGTTAGGGTTACGGTTATATTTCGTTTTAATGTTTTGATCGTAGTCATGGAATGTATCTGTGCAACGGGAAGTGTTAAAGTGAAGGAACCACAGAAATTTGAATTCAATGCAGTATCTGTGAACTCTGTTGCCAGTTATGGATAACGTTAGGGTTAGGGTTAAATTTAAGGGCAAATGGTATGTTTAGACTTCTAGTTAGTGTTAGGGTTTTCCCAGGTATAGGATATATGCTGTTGGGAGGTTTAAATTTAGAGCACCATACTAATTTAAAATCTAATACTGTATCTGAGTACAGTGTCTCAGAGTAGTGTTTGTGGTACGGTAAGGGATAGGGTTAGGTTAAGGATTAGCTTTTGGGTAATGGTTAGGCCTAGGTTTAGGGTTATGACTAGGGTTAGGGCTAGGTTTACAGTTTTATTCCATGTTACTGTTAAGATAGTAATCAGGGCAGGTATCTGTGCAATATGGAGTGTTAAATCTAGGGAACCATACAAATTTGAATTCGCCTGCAATATCTGAATACAATGTCTTACCTTAGGGTTACGGTTAGGGTTAGGGTTAAGGGTGAGGGCCAATACTATGCTTATGTTTCATTCATTGCTAGGGTTGTGCTTCGGAATAGGATATGTGCCACTTGGAGTGTTGCACTGAGGGCAGCATAAAAATTTGAAAGTAACTACTGTGTTTGAATGCAGTGTCTAAGAATATGGTTAGTGTCTGAATATGGTTAGTTCAGGATAGGATTGTTGTTAGGGTCATTGTTTCGTCTAGTGTTAGGTTTAGGGTTAGGGTGAGGGTTTCAGCTAGGGTTAGGGTTTAGGGTTATTTTTAGGGTTTCACCTAGGTTTAGGGTAGGTGTTAGTGTAAGGGTTTAACCTAGGGTTAGGTTTAGGTTTAGTGTTAGGGTTTCACCTAGGTTTAGGGTTAAGTTTAGTGATAGTGTTTTGGCTAGGGTTAGGATTAGGTTTAGGGTTTCCTGTTGGGTTAGGTTTATGGATAGTGGTCCGCACAGTTTTAGCTTAGGTTTAGGGGTATGGTTTCACCTAGGGGTAGGATTAGGGATAGCTTTAGGTTTTCAGCTAGGTTTAGGGTTAGGGTTAGAGTTAGGATTTCACCTAAGGTTAGGGTAAGGGATGGGCTGAGGATTTCGCCTAGGGTTAGGTTTAAGGTTAGTTTTAGGGTGTCAGCTAGGTTTAGAGCTAGGGTTAGTTTTATGGATTCACCTAGGCTTTGGGTTAGGGTTTCGCCTAGGGTTAGGTTTAGGTTTAGGGTTCGGTATTGGGCTAGGGCTAGTATGAGGTTTAGGTTTAGGGTTCCATCTAGGTGTAGGTTTAGGTATACGGTTTCAGCTAGGTTTAGGGTTAGGGTTTGGATTTGGGTTTTGCCTAGGGTTAGGGTTATGTTTAGGGTTAGGATTTCACCTGGGGTTAGGGTTAGGATTAGGGTTAATTTTCGCCTAGGGTTAGGGGTTGGGTTAAGGTTAGGGTTTCACCTAGGGATCGGGTTAGGTTTAGGGTTAGGTTTTCGGGTAGGTTTAGACTTAGGGTTATGTTTAGGGCTAGTGTTAGGTTTATGTTTAGTGCCAGTGTTTTGATCGTAATCAGGGATGGGATCGGTGCAACACCGAGTGTTTGAGTTAGGGAATCACAGAAATTTGAATTCAATTGCAATATCTGTGAACTCTGTTTCCCGTTATGGATAAGGTTAGGGTAAGTTTTAAATTTAAAGGCAAATGTTAGGGTTAGATTTCTAGTTAGTGTTAGAGTTTTTCAGGCATAGAATATGTGCACCAGGCAAGTTTGTTTTTAGGGCACCATATTAATTTGCATTCTACTACAGTGTCTGATTGCAGTCTGCGAGATTAGCGTTACTGTTATTGTAAGGGATAGGGTTAGTTTAAAGATGAGGTTTTGGGTTAGGTTTAGAGCTAGGTGTAATTTGTGTTAGCATTAGGGCTGGTTTAGGGTTATGTTTCATGTTAGTGTTAAGATAGTAATCAGGGAAGGGATCTCTGCAACATGGAATTTTAAAACTAGGGAATCATACAAAGTGGATTTCAACTGCAATGTCTGAATACAATGTCTTAAGGTAGGGTTACGGTTAGGGTTAGGGTTAAGGGTGAGGGCCAATATTATAGTGATGTTTCTTTCATTGCTAGGGTTGCGCTTAGGGATGGGACATGTGCCAATTAGAGGGTTTCACTTAGCCCACCATACAAATATGAAAATACCCACAGTGTTTGAATGCAGTGTCTCAGGATAGGGTTAGTGTTCTGATATGTGTTCGGGATAGGATTAATGTTAGAATTATTGTTTCGGCGAGGGTTAAGTTTTGGGTTAGTGTGAGTGTTTCAGCTAGGGTTAGGGTTAGTGTTTCACCTAGCTTTAGGTTAGGTGTTAGTGTTAGGCTTTCGGCTAGGGTTAGGCTTAAGTTTAGGGTTTCAACTATGGTTAGGCTTAGGGTTAGGGTTTAGCCTAGGGATACGGTTAGGGTTTTGCCTAGGGTTAGGGTTACGGATAGGGTTAGGGTTTCAGCTAGGTTTAGGGTTAGGGTTTGTGTTAGGGTTATGGTTTCCCTTAGGGTTATGGTTAGGATTCAATTTAGGGTTTTGCCTAGGTTTAGGGTTAGTGTTAGGGTTAGGGTTTCTCCTATGGTTAGGTTTAGGGTTTCTTTTAAGGTTAGACTTAGGGATAGTGTGAGGGTTTCACCTAGGGTTAGGCTGAGAGGGTTAGGGTTTTGGCAAAGTTATATTTATGTTTATGATTTCAGCTAGTGTTAGGGTTAGGGTTAGTGTTAGGCTTCGCCTAGTGTTAGGGATTGGGAGAAGGACCTGGCAACCCCCTCCCAAAAATCAATCTGCCATTGAAAACCCTATGAACAGCAGAGAAGCACTGACAATAGTGTTTCCCCTGTTGTACACAGGGTCGCTATGAGTCAGATACCGACTCGACAGCACCTAACAACAACAAGTGTTAGGGATAGGTTTAGGGATAGGGTTGGACCTAGGGTTATGTTTATGGTTAACTTTAGAGTTTTGCGTAGGTTTAGGTTTAGGTTTACGGTTTCGGCTATGTTTAAGGTTAGTATTAGGTGTAGGTCAAGTGTTAGGTTTATGTTTTGTGTTAATGTTTTGATCGTTATCAGGGTATATATCTGTTCAACGGGGAGTGTTTAATTTAGGGAATCACAGAAATTTGAATTCAACTGCAATATCGGTGAACTCTGTTGCCCATTATGGATAGGGTTAGGGATAGTGTTACGTTTAAGGGCAAATGTTAGGGTTAGACTTCGAGTTAGTGTTAGGGATTTTCTCAGGGATAGGATATGTGCAGCTGGGAGGTTCAAATTTAGGGCACCATACGAATTTGCATTCTACAGCAGTGTCTGAGTGCAGTCTCTCAGATTATCGTTAGTGTTAGAGTAAGGGATAGGGTTAGGTTAAGGATGAGGTTTTGGGTTAGGGTAGCTGTATGTTTATGGTGAGTGATAGAGTTAAGTGTAGGATTAGTGTTATGTTTCGTGTTAGTGTTAAGATAATAATCAGGAAAGGGATCTCTGCAACATGGAGTGTTAAATCTAGGGAATCATACAAATTGGATTTCAACTGCAATGTCTGAATACAATGTCTTCAGTTAGGGCTACGGTTAGGGTTAGGATTAAGGGTGAGTGCCAATATTGTGGTGATATTTCTTTCAATGCTAGGGTTGTGCTTAGTGATGGGATAAGTTCCAATTCGAGGGATTCAGTTAGCCCTCCATACAAATTTTAAAATAACTACAGTGTTTGAATGCAGTGTCCAAGAATAGGGTGAGTGTTCTGATTAGACTTCGGGATAGGAGTAATGTTAGGGTTATGGTTTCAGCGAGGCTTAGGTTAGGGATTAGGGTTAGGGTTTCAGCTAGCGTTAGGGTTAGGGTTAGGGTTAAACCTAGGTTTAGGTTAGGGGTTAGTGTTAGGGATTCGGCTAGGGTTAGGGTTAGTTTGATATTGCAGCTGTGGTTAAGCTTAGGGTTAGGGTTTCTCCTAGGGTTAGGTTTATGATTTTGCCTAGGGTTAGGGTTATGGATAGGGTTAGGGTTTCAGCTAGGTTTAGGATTAGGGTTTGTGTTAGGGTTATGGTTTCACCTACGTTTACAGTTAGGGTTCAATGTAGGGTTTCGCCTATGTTTAGGGTTAGTGTTAGGGTTAGGGTTTCTCCGATGGTTAGGCGTAGGGTTAGGGTTAGGGTTTCCTTTAGGGTTAGGCATAGGGATAGTGTGAGGGTTTCACCTAGGGTTAGGCTGAGAGTTAGGGTTAGGGTTTTGGCAAAGTTAGGTATAGTTTTATAGCTTCAGCTAAGGTTAAGGTTAGGGTAATGGCTTCGCCTAGGGTTAGGGTTAGGTTTAGGGATAGGTTTTAACCTAGGGTTAGGTTTAGGGTTAAATTTAGGGTTTTGCCTAGATTTAGGGTTTGGGTTAGGGTTAGGATTTCGGCTAGGTTTAGGCTTAGGTTTAGGTTTATGACTAGTGTTAGGTTAATGTTTCGTGTTAACGTTTTGATCGTT
>VMDO01042578.1:0-10464 GCA_007922755.1 Pedetes capensis | reverse complement strand
ATTTCTCCATTCAAGTTTCAAGCAGTATTTATAATCACAACACACTTTGCAGTTGAAGCTGATGTGGGAATGGTTTCCATAGTACAATGCTCTGTAATTTGGGTACAAAATGGATCTGTCTCAAGAGAAACAGTGAGATTTGTGCAGAAATAACATTTTCCTTCTTCTTAAAGGTACAAAGAATGGAAACAATATTCTGGGGAATTTGGGATTCTGTATCTTTCTACCTTAAGCAACAATTTCTGAAAACAAAACAAAAGGAATTGGTACCACTTTATCCAAAGCTTAAAACTGTGTGTGTGTGTGTGTGTGTGTGTGTGTGTGTGTATGTGTGGTTGTGTGTGTGTGTGAGTGGGTGTTGTGTGTGTGTGAGTGGGTGTTAGGTGTGTATGTGTGGTTGTGTGTGTGTATGAGGGGTGGATGTGTGTAGTATATGTCTGTGTATTGTGCATTGAAAACCTTTGTCACTTACAGTCACCTTGGGAAGCTATTATTCCAGGTTAAATCTTAATGTTCTTATATAAAATATATCTATGTATTTATTGCTATATTGCTCTCAGATTATCATAAATATTTGTAACCCACCTAATATAGTGCCTGTTGCCTATAAAAGAAGGTATATCTTTTTCTGTAGGGTCAATATATTTCATGAAAAAAGTTATTCAAAGGTTAATTTTTAATTATTAGTGTTAATTCCTTATTATTTTGAGGAAAATATTAAAGAATCATTTTGTACTATTGTTTTATAGCTTCTTATTTCCACTACAAAATCTCTTTACTCGTTCAGGAATATTCATTTGTCCAACCATTTCTTTTTCTTGTTATTTTTAACCCTAGGCTCAAATTTGGGCCAACGAATCCACGAGAGTTCCTTTAGAGCACAGTGCAGACAGGCATGCCTTTCAGTGTCCCTCAAATGTGTGGAGCTCCAGAATCCCAGAGCCTCCCACAAAACACTGTTGAGCTGAAAGAGCTTGTAGTCTTGCAGAATCAAGGGGAAACCCCACATTAAATATTATATTAATACATGTTCAGGATCCTTAGCAGTGTCATAGGGAGGCAGGTATGCTGGGACATCCTCCAACTTCTGCTCTTCCCCCTGAAATCTACTGAAACCTGGAACCAATTCACACAAGAGCCAGAGGAAAACCACCATGAACTTCTTTGGCACAGTTTACACTACCCAATGGTAATCAATCTTGATTAAATTGTATAATATTTACTATGGTTCCAGTTTTGGCAATATGGTATTGATTTACATATTTTAACAAGTCATCTTCGGAAGCACAAAAGCAAATGTCAAAAATCCATGCTTTAAAGGAACTTAAAATATTAGATGAAACCATAAACAAGAAACAAGAACATCCATAATGAGACATTTGGAAATGTGATCCTGCTAATGTAAGGGCTGCTGATTCTCCCGGGAGAAGCAGGGGCTGAAGCAGGTTCTTCTCCTGCCATCAGGAACCCCAAACACTAGCTCTAAAATCCCATGCCATCAATGAAAAAAACATCCCGTATATTTCAGACTAGTTTAACTCAAACTCAATTAACTATTCTCAGAGCCCATGAAGTAGCTACACAATGTCCGGTAAATCAATTTTGTTTCACATTGTTGAATCCAATAGAAATGAGATAACAAATGTTAGGATTTCCAGTTTGTTTTCAATACACCATAAACAACAAAAAGTTCCATCTTTATTCACTAATATTTTGGGAGAGTCAAATTCTTACCACATTGGACGGCTCCAATTTCTTCCTTCTGGCAAGATCAGTAATGTTGATGCCATTGTAGTTAATACTTTCCATACAACCTTTAAAATTCTTCCTACCACTGGAACTTGGTTTGCCAGAGAAAGGAATGCCTCCAAAGGTTATCTTTGAGGAAAAAAATATATGTAAATATGTATACTGCATTACAATAACCTAGACAAAATTATGAATACAGTCTTTATGAACACAGGTATCTTTATCTCAAACAAAATAGGCAGAGTATTTTGCCTACAAAATCTTCACATTACACTGTGTTATTATTGAAGTGCATAATGAAATCATTAATTTTGGTAATTAGATTATAACTTGAACAATAAAATAGCAAACACCTCTTGCATTTTTACTACCCCAAAGGCATTTTGTATTTTATATATTTTCATGAGAATGTTTTAAAAGACTTTATATAGCAAATTTATTTTATCAAGTAATATTAGAAATGTATTTCTCATATTTATCATTCAAAGACATATTATCGATAAATGCCTGAAGTAATCTTGAGATAATCAGCACTAATATAATAAGTTGGTAAAACTGCAGCCCAAAGCAAGGAATATTGTATTTACACTCTGTAGAGTTATTGTAGTCTAATGAATGCTAGAGTCTAAAGTTCATTAGGTTTGAGTACAGAAAATAGCTCAAAAATACCCTTAGTATATGCATTAGTGACCTCTTAGAATTTGGGGGCTATAAGTTGAATAATGGAGGCTTAAAGATATCATAGGCCTCCCAGATCTTAAGGCGTAAGACCAACACTTCTTAATGTTTTCCTTTGGATACTATTGTTATAGTAAATATATATATTTTTTTCATGTGTCTTTCATCAACTTATAGTATAATAGCATTAAATAATATAAAATAATATTATATTTCATATCCATATTGCCAGGACTGACACTTACAGGTAATGATGCATTAGTAAATAAATTTAATTTCTAATCATATATATATACTATCAAGATATGTAATCCAGATATTATTTATCTTTAATTTTTCAGCATCATTATGGTCAATTTTTCTGTCAAAGTTTTCAGAGTAAAAACAATAGGTGAAGCATTTTAAGTCAGGACTTTATGTCTGAAATAAAGCTCAAATAGTTTGTGTTGTAGGGCTGGGATTTAGCTCAGTTGGTAGAGCGCTTCTCTGCAGTCTCTGAGGCCCCAAGTTCGACTCCCAACATCGCAAAATGGGAGAAGGACATGGCAACCTACTCCTGAAGCAATTGCAAAACAGTCAGCCATTGAAAACCCTATGAGGGTCGCTAGGAGACGGATTCGACTTGATGGCACCTAACAACAACTTTGTGTTGTAGGAGGCTCAAGAGTAAATTAAGTTCCATTACTTGGTGTCATGTCATTTTAAATGCTCAATTAATTTTATGGGATAAAAGGCTTGGATTTTAATGTGATATAATCTAGAAAGGATTTTCACATTGAGTCATGTTAAATGTGTAAAGATGTACATCACACTTTTCTTCCTGATTTACATCTCTGGAAATGATGATGTTGTTGTTGTTAGGTATTATTGAGTCAGGCCTGACTCATAGCAATCCAATGTACAATAGAATGAGACTCCTTGACAATGTGCTATACTTGGCACTATGTCAGTGCTTATCTGCTTTTTATAGGGTTTTCAATGGCTGATTGTTATAGGATTGTTTTGTGAGTGGGCTGCCAGGTTCTTTTCCCATTTCTGTGATGCTGGTGATTAAACCCAGGGCCTCAGAGAGTGTAGAGTAGCACTCCACCAACTGAGTTAAACTCGAGCCATATAGGGGTGTGTGTGTGTGTGTGTGTGTGTGTGTGTGTGTGTGTATACACACACATTTGTGCTATATACTCATACACATATATATTTCCTTTTATTACTTCCTATTGCTTCTTTGAGCCTGCAGCTATAGTCCTGTGGCATCTGATCCTGTCAGAGCTTGGAAGCTAAGCAGGGTCGGCCCTGGTTAGTACTTGGATGAGAGACCACCTGGGAACACCAGGTCCTGTAGGCTTGGGAGAAGGACCCTGGTGACCCACTTCCAAAAATCACTCTGCCATTGAAAACCCTATGAACAGCAGAGAAGCACTGACAATAGTGTTTCGCCTTTTGTATGTAGGGTCACTATGATTTGGATACCGACTCCATGGCACCTAACAACAACAACAATTGCCTCTTTATATACTCTTAGGATCAATGTGCTATTATTTTCATATTGTACTAGGGGAATATGGATTACTCACTATTACACAATCAGTAAAGGTGAGAGAGGGATTCAAACCTAGGCTCCTGGTGCTGTTTGAGCCTATGAGATCAATCTTCTCTATAATCGCAGCCTGTTTATGGTTGTACAGTGGACAAGGAGAGTCACCCCTCTTCCCCAAGGAGAGCTGTACTGCAAGAGACAATGTAGTGTTTCTTGGAGTTCAACTGACAGACAGAGAGGACCCAGGCCAAACACCACTCTACCATCCTGCCCTTTGATTTCATTGGCTTGGAGGGGAAAAAAATGAGGCAAAGCACACATGTGCATCATCCCACTCATCCCAGGCTACTGTGTCCACAGCAACTTGACAACAAATGGTGACTGAGCCACTTTGTGGTTATAATACAGTGACAGAGAGGAGGAGATGAGATGAACGTGTAGGCCATTTCTCACAAATACAATTTCTACACTGAGTCATGTCAAAGGTGCTCAGAAGTACATCATACTTCTTTCCTGATGTGTACCTCTAGGCATGGTGAAAAGTGTATATAATATATCCCTAGCAGCGCTGTGCTGAATCCTGTTCATTCTGGATCATGAGAACTGATTTTAAACAGAGCCATTATTAAAAAATCAAATTATGTAAGATTCAAATTAAGTTACATTAAACACAAAATTGCAATCTACTCAGAATGCATCTCTGCATTTACTGTCATTCCTGTTCTTGAGGGTGTTTGTGCATATTGTGTCCATATGATGCAAAAATTATATAAGGATATGTTAAAGAGCAACTACGAAGGTGCATCTGACTCATGCCATGGTATTTTCAGTGGCATCATATGGTTGTGAAAGCTGGACATTGAACAAGAGAGACAGGAAAAGAATTGATGCTTTTGAATTGTGGTGATGGAGACGTCTATTGAATATACCATGGACTGCCAAAAGAACCAACAAATCTGTCCTAGAAGAAGTGCAACCAGAGTGCTCTTTGGAAGCAAGAATGGCCAGACTGCGTCTTACATATTTTGGACATGTAGTCAGGAGAGATCAATCCCTGGAGAAGGACATCATGTTTGGGAGAGTGGCAGGTCAACACAAAAGAGGAAAACCCTCCACCAGATGGATTGACACATTGTCTGCAACAATGGGCTTAAACATAAATAAGATCATTTGCCTGGCACAGAATCAGCAAGTGTTTCGATCTGCTGTACATAGGGTCGCTATGAGTCGGACTCGACTTGACGGCACCTAACAACAACAACAAAGAGCAACTCTTTCCAACTCCCTCCTCAGTGCTGTCTAGTTGGTAGCATGCAACCAACCATAGTGGAATATTTAAACTATGAAATCAAGATATTCTACAAATCAGTGAATTCTTCCCCTTCTACCCCTGAGGCAAGAGCCTATTAGCAATTACCAGCACACTCTTTCCAAATCTCAATGCCATTGGCCGTAGAACATTCTAGAAGAAATAAAGCAGCATAATTTGGGGGAAGCAAGACACCATATCTATAGGTTTTATGAAAATAAGAAGACTAGGTTTCTTATTCTTTAGGTTAGATTTTAAATACTTTAGTATGAGTGTTATATAATCTGTACACTTTTAGGTTTGCAGCTTAATTTTCATGCAGTCTATGAGTTAGGAGTCTAGGTGCTACATGGGTATATTCTGGAGACATGTGTGGCATCACTGAGTGATCAAGTCTAATATTGTCCCCTGATTTCTGCAACAAATAAGCACAGGGAATCTCTTCAGATTCAGATAAAATTATACAAATATAAAAATAGGCTCAACCCCTTTCATGACAGATGATGCCAATAACTATAATACTTAAGTGGAGTATCTAAGTACCTAAGAGTATCAGGATATAGATTTCCCTAAGAGAAGTAGTGCAGTCCCACATGTCTGTCAGTTTGCCATACAGTGGGGCTTGTGTGTTACTGTGATGCTGAAAGCTATGCTCCTGGAAGCACAGACACCAGCAGGGTCACCCATGGTGGACAGGTTTCAGCTGAGCTTTCAGACTAAGACAGACGAGGGAGAAGCACCTGTAAGCCCACTCCTAGAACAATTAGCCATTGAAAACAGTATGAATAGCAGAGAAACATTGTCAGATATATGGCCTGAAAATGAGTTCCTCCAGTTGGAAGGCACTCAAAAGATGACTGGAGAAGAGTTGCCTCTGTAAAGTAGCATCTACCTTAATGATGAAATGGAGTAAAGCCCCATGGACCTCTATTTGTTGATGGGGAAAAACACAAAATGAGGAGAAATAACTGTGAATATCCATGAATAATTGGAAAATGGAATCTATGAACCTAGGAAAAATAGAAATCATCAAAAGGGAAACATAACACATAAACATCAATATTCTAGGCATCACTGATCTTAAAAGACTGGCATGGGCCATTTTGAATCAGATAATCATATGGTTTGCTATGCTGGGAATGACAGATTAAAGAGAAATGGGTCTGCATTCATCGTCATCAAAAAAAAAATCTCAAGATCTGTCCTTAAGTACAATGCTGTCAGTGATAGAATAATATCCATATATCTACATGGAAGTCTAGTTAATATGACTACTGTTCAAATTACAAATACCCCAAGGCTACAAATGAACATAGGGAAGATTTTTACCAGCTCATGAAATCTTAAATAGATTGAATATGTAGTCAGAATGTATTGATAATTACTGGTGATGGTAATGCAAAAGTTGAAAGCAAAGTAAAAGTCTCAGGAGTTGGAAAATATGATTTCAGTGACAGAAAAGATACTAGAGATCACATGATAGAATTTTTTCAGACCAATGACCATTCTATTGCAAATACATTTTTTCACCAACATAAATGGTGACAATACACAGAGAATTGGTCAGATTGAGCATACAGGAACTAATTTGACTAGATTTGTGGAAAGAGACTATGGAAAAGCTCAATATTAAATGTCAGAACAAGATCAGGTGCTGATTGTGGATCACATCATCAACATCTCAAATGTAAATTCAAAATGAAACTGGAAAAAATTAGAACAAGTATATGAGAGCCAAAGTATAACCCTGAGTATATCCCAACTGAGCTCAGAGACCACCTCAAGAAAAGGTTTGATATGTTAGACACTCTTGATAGAAGACCAGATGAGTTGTCACATGGCATCAAAGACTACATTCATGAGGAAAGCAAAACATTATTTAAACGACAGAAAAAAAAAGAAAAAGCCAAATTATATGTCAAAAGATATTCTAAAACTTGACCTTATATGTTGGACAGCTAAAGTAAAAGGAAGAAATAATGAAATTAAGGAACTAAACAGAAGAGTTCAAAGGGCAACATGAGAAGACAAAATCATATATTATAATGACATGTGCAAAGAGCTGGAGATAGAAAACCAAAAAGGAAGAACATGTTCTTTTTTTTTTCAAGTTTAAGGAATTAAAAAAAAATTAAAGCCTCAGGAGGCAATAGGATTCTACAGGAACATACTAAGCAACATAGGAAACATCAACATAAGATGGAAGGAATACACAGAGTCATTATGACAAAAAGAATTGGGAATAACCAAAAATTTTAAGAGGTTGCAAATGATCAGGAACCAATGGATTGAAGGATGAAGTGGAAGTTGCCTTGAAGGAATTGATGAAAACAATGCTACAGAAATTGGTGGAAGACCAGTAGAGATGTTTCAACAAACAGATGCAACACTGGAGGTGCTAACTTATTTATGCCAGAGATTTAGAAAATGGCTACCTGGCCAACTGACTGGAAAAGATCTATATTTGTGCCTGTTCCTAAGAAAGGAAATCTAACCTGGAGACTATCCAATGTGGAAATCCAATGTGGAAACTATCAAACAATATCATTAATATCACACACAAGCAAAATTTTGCTAAAGATCATTCAAAAGTGATTTCAGCATTATAAAGACAGAGATATTCCAGAAATGAAGCCAGATTCAGAAGAGGGCAAAGAAGCCAGATTCAGAAGAGGGCAAGGGACATCACTGCTAATATCAGATGGATTTTAGCCAAAAGCAGAGAATACCACAAAGATGTTTGTCTCTGTTTTATTGACTATGCAAAAGGATTTGACTGTATGAATCCTAACAAATTATGGATAACACTGTGAAGAATGGGAATACCAGAGCACCTAATTGTACTCATGAGGAATCTATACATGGTCCAGGATACACTTCTTTGAACAGAACAAGGAAGCATTGCCTGGCTTAAATTCAAGAAAGGTGTGCATCAGGGCTGAATCATTTCACTATACCTTTTCAATCTCTATGCTGAGCAAATAATCCCAGAATCTGGACTTTATGAAGAAGAAGGTGGCATCATGATTGGAGGGAGACTCATTAACAACCTGCGTAATGCAGGTTATCCAATTCTGCTTGCTAAAAGTAAAGAGGATTTTAAGCATTTATTGATGAAGATCCAAGAACACAGCCTTCAGTAGGGATTGTGCCTCAACATCAACAAAATAAAAATCCTTACAGCTGGATCAGTAAGCAGCTTCATGACAAATGGAGAAAAGATTAAGGTTGCCCAAGATTTTACTTTACTTGGTTCTAAATCAACACCCGTGGAAGCAGCAGTCAAGAAATCCAAGGGCAAACTGGAACAGATGTTGCAAAAGACTTCTTTAAAAGTATAGACATTAAAAGTATAGACTTTAAAAGTATAGACATCACACTGAAGACGAAGATGTGCTGACTCATGCCATGGTATTTTCACTTGCATTATATGGTTGTAAAAGGTAGACACTGAATACGGCAGACAGAGGAGAATTGATGCTTTTGAAGTATGATGCTGGAGACGAATATTGAATATATGATGGACTACCAAAAGAACCAACAGATCTCTTCTAGAGGAAGTGCAAACAGAGTGCTCCCAGGAAGGAAAGATGCCTAGACTGAGTCTTATGTATTTTTGACATGTTGTCAGGAGGATCCAATTCCTGGAGAAGGACATCATGTTTAGGAGAATGGCGGGTCAACGAAAAAATGGATGACCCTCAACTTAAAGGATTGGCACAGTGTCTGCAACAATGGGCTCAAATGTAAAAAAGATCCTGTGCCTGACACAGAATTGGAGAGTGTTTCATTATGTTGTACTTTGGATTGCTCTAAGTGGGATCTGAAATGATGGCACCTTACAACAAGAACAGTAGTGCAGCACCTCAGAGTATCAAGTAGTAGCTTTACAAAGGGAAATAAGTATATGTATCCTGATTCTTCCTTAGTAAATTCAAATTTCTGCCCTTGTCTCACTAACAAATATGTCCCAGGAATATTAGTCTATAACTGAGGCTCCCAAACATGGTACTATGTATAGACAGGTTTCAAAATGCCTGTGTAACTGCTCACCCTGTGTAGAAAGTGTTGTGTGTCCATGAATATTCATATATTTTCATCATAAATTCAGGAGGGTCTATGACCCCTAATTTTTAACTGTATTTTTTTTATTGGAATTGTGTTTGCTCATTGCTAATGCTCCAGGATTTATCACCTCTTCTATGGTACTTCAAAGTTTATTAATGTAAGATGAATAATTCATCTTCAGGTTCTTGCACACATTGGTAGATAAGTCATAAGTGCTAAGACTTATACTAATTAAGAGAAGGCAGAAATCACTGGAATTTTTACATTCTTTTCCTTTCTATAGTCATCTTAGGTTAAAGGTATTTTAGGAATAATTACTTGATAAGCTAAATTTATTTTATGTTAATTAAGTCTTGATCTGGGTTTATATAATATATTCAATGCTAAATTCCTACTGAAAAATATGTGTAATATATTTATATTGTACAAAACTTAGAAACTATTCAAACATGTAAAGAAAATAAACTAAGCTATAAATTCTGACTTTTTCATTTATTTTATAGTAGGCATATTCCATGTTTTAAAAATTTCATATATAGATGTAGGTAGCACACATAAAGTACAGATATATATCCGTCATATCAAATCTGAGGGCCCAGAAACACAAAGATGGTGCAGCAAACTAACAGAGGTGCTATAATTCAGTTAAAAATTTTTAAAGGAATTGCAATAATACTTGACAGCTCTTGGACATCCCTTGGACATTGTGTAAAACACTAGCTTGAGGGGTTTGCCATTCCAATATTAGATCATGCTGCACTCCTCATGATTTCCTGTCTTTGTGAAGCTGAGTTGGTGGTTATCCTTCTGACAAAAACAGAGTATGTATAAAGCACAATTTGGAACATGAAAATAGATGGCAGTGTCAAACTTGATTCCAAATCTGTGATGGTGTCTAAGTTGAGAACACTCATTTAATTAGTAGGTAATTTTACTGCTGTGTAAGAATTTAAAGGGATACCAAATTATTAGGACATAATTTTAAGTTATTTGAATTTAATAGACTAGGATTGCTGTGGAAAAATAAGACACCAAATAAGACACCATTACTCCGTGAATTAAGAAAGTTTGGAAAATTCTGACTGAATATTATTTTACCCTTTTTATTTTACTGGTATTCTCC
>VMDO01042577.1:0-10467 GCA_007922755.1 Pedetes capensis | reverse complement strand
AATAACTGTGTTAAGATAGCAGTATGATGCATAATTTAAAACACCATCAAACATGCTTTCTTTTCAATTTTTACCATGGGAGAAAAACAAAGCAAAGGAACACATTTAAACAAACTCCAGGCTTGTGAATTTGCAAGCTTAAGGCCCCCCCCTCCCCCACACAGTACTGAAGATTTAAACCTAGGGCCTTGCACATTGCAAGTGCTCTACAATTGGGCTGCACACTCAGCTCATTTTTAAAACGTCTTATCTTGAAACAGAGTCTCGCCAAATTACAAAGGCTGCCTCTGGCCTCAAACTTACAATCCTTCTGCTTCCGCCTCTTTGCTGCTGTGATTACAGATATGTGCCACTGCACCCAGTTCTGCAAGCTGAAGTTCTATTTCTCCGCAATTGATTTATAAATAGATTTGAATATATAACTACACCAATCAAGAAATGAATTTAACTAAGGAGCTGTTACTTATGTTTTCTATACTGATGACACCCTTATATCAAGAAAATGGAAGAAGCCAACCTACATTAAAAGACCAAGAGAATTAATTTTTAAGATTTCATTTATAGATGACTGTTTTATGATTTTCATAAGAACACCAATTTTTAAAAATAGCACAGAGGAGCAGCTTCCCAACATACAAGACACTCGAAGTCAAGCACTGCTGGAGGCTTCTATATAACATACTCTTATGGAGCACCGACACAGCCTGCCTTACAAGGCTCCCCCTCCTTGTTGTTGTTGTTGTTGTTAGGTGCCATTGAGTTGGGATCCGACTCATAGCAACCCTACATACAACAGGCGAAACACTGTGTCAGTGCCTCTCTGCTATTCATAGGGGTTTCAATGGCGGATTGATTTTTGGGAGTGGGTTGCCAGGTCCTTCTCCCAAGCTTACAGTATCTGGTGTGCCCAGATGGTCTCCCATCCAAGTACTAACCAGGCCAAGCCCTGCTTAGCTTCCGAGATCTGACAGGATCAGATGCCATAGGGCTAAGGCTGCAGGTATTCCCCCTCATTAGAATGGGATTATGTCCACTATTAAAACAAGAAAATCAAAATTTGATGTCTGTCATCAAAATTCATTTTAAGACATTTCAAAGATGTCTTTTCAAATGCTCTTTCCTCTTGAGCTATTTTTTTCCCTAGAAGTAAACTTGATTACTGAAATTACTACTCAAAATTACATTTAACCACTTTCCTATTCAATGGCTGCTGTCTTTAAGTCAAGAATAAACTACCACCATCTTGTCTTGCCCTGAATAAAGCTCAGGCATCACTGACAACCCAGGCACTGAAGGCTCCTCCACCGGCCTCCAATCCAAACAAAAGAAGGCTGTCCTCCGCCTCACAGAAATCCCAGAAAGAAGCCCTTTGGAAATTATTTTGCTCTAAAGAGCAATTGAGGAATTTGTCAACTTTTGCAAGTAATTTTTTTTCAGAGCCAGAGAACACTCAGTTTCCTGGGTTACTTTATCAGAGTGGTAGGGAAGAGTTTAATCAGTGTAGCAGTTCACAAAGTGACCACAGCCATCCCAGGAGCCATGGCTATTTGTGAACACTTTAGAGCAGTGCTCAGGACCAGTTTCCTTCTCCCATTATGGGCCAGTAACAAACCTTCTGTGGAACACTCTTTGAGCAGCACTCCCTACATACAGGAGGTGTGTGTGGATGCTAAAAACAGTGGTCTAGCAGCAAATCCAATTATTATCTAAGTAGGAGCCCAGCATTTACAGAGAAAGAGCCCCTAACAATCCTTTCATAATCAAATTTCACTTTCCTAGATCAAGAAGTTTTCAAAAAGATTTCCATAGTAACAAGCTGAAAGCCTCTAGGTTTTCAAGTTCTATTTTCTAAGCAAGTAGAGTTCACAGCCAGGGGTGAAAAACAAAAAATAAACAAAAAATAGCAGTGGAGCTTTTACAAAACATATATCCCTCCCGACCCTTCATTACAAATACTACAATGATGGAATTTTTAGTCAAGCTGCATCTTCTATAATGAAGTACCCAGGAAAAAAAACACCAACAGATTCAGTATATCAAGTGCCAGGATTCTCATAGATGCTCTGCCTGTAGCCATTTTTAGTCAACTCTGTAAATTATATACTATCTCCATCACCTTATTTAATATAGAAACTTCAGCTAAAATCTGGGAGACATGCCAGGTGTCATTGAGAACCATTTGCTGAGTGAGACTACAACTCCGGTCTGCGCGTCTCCACTATGTTCATGTTGCTACAAAGGAATCATTTCCAGTTTTTAAATTCAATGCCAGTCTGCAGGCCGGTCTGTAGAAGTAGAGCATCATCTGCACAGGGCGGTGCCAAGGGAGCCAGACAGTCTGCGTTTGAATTCCAGCTCTGCCAATACCAGGCTCGACTGACTGTGGGCAAAGTTCTTTCTGCCCTCAAGGTCTTCGTCTGTCAAGCAGAGATGTGACTCCCACCTTCCTCATAAAAGGACTAAGGAAGCTAAATGCAGAGAGCACGGTGTCTGGCGCACAGGAGGCCCTCATGAACGTCGGTCAGCACTGGATTTTCTATTGCTACTATCACTTCCCACCTTAGGCCACAAACCTGTCCCACTGAATTGTCACCAGTACTTCACCCACCTACCTCCTCAAATTGTTAGCTTGTCATAAATCCCTGCTGTGTCCCTAGTGCCCAGCACAGCGCTGTGCACATAGCTTTACAGTAAGTGTTCACAGATTGTCACCCATTTTTAAAATCTTTAATCAGCTACCAACTTGGGAAAAACAAAAATCAAAGGCCAAGTAAAGCAGGAGAACATTCAGCCTCTGGGCTTCAGAAGCCTGAGAGGACCCACAGGTGGGGGTGCACAGCAGCAAACGTGCCAGGGGCACCAAGAATAGGTCTCTGGCCGACCTGCAGCCTTCACACCACACCTTGCTGCTGGGCTAGCAGCCTGCCAAATGCTACTAGGCTTGCTAGTGCAGGGTGACACAATGCCAGGGGGGTGGGCAGAGTTCAGCACATAGCAGGCTGCTTCTTTGACTGAGACCACTGATAGGTGAGTTCAGACAAAAACAGACACTCTCAATATGCCATTTGGGAAATGATCAGTTAATTCATGTGTTACAGGGATGATTGCTGCAGCTTTTAAGGAGCTTAGACGGCATCTAAATGTTTGCATCTCTTCACTCTTGTGGGCTGAATTGTATGTCCTCTGAGAAGATATGATCAAGTTCTAACCCTTGTATCTGTGAGGTGACCTCTCTGACAAACAGGTCTTGAGCCTGGCACTATGGCACTTTATTTGTAATCCCAGTGACTTGGGAGGCTGAGGCAGAAGAATCATCAGTTTGAGGTCAGAGGCAGCCTATACAACTTTAGTGAAACCCTGTCTCAAAATAAAATAAAGAAGATGTTGGGGGTACAGCTCAGTGGTAGAGTGCTTGCCTAGCAGGCACGAGGCCCTGTTTTCAATCTCTCAGTACTGAAAATAGAAAAAAGGAAACAGGATCTTGGCAGATATAATGAAGTTAAAATGATTTCATGTTGGACCAAAGTGGGCCCTAATCTAATGATTGCTGTCTTTATAAGAAGAAAGAAATATGGAAACAGACAAGAGAAAAAGCCACACAAAGATGGACAAGAGACTACAGTGATGCACCTAACAAGCCAAATAATACCAAGGTTTGCCAGCAACCACCAGAAGCTAGAAGAGCCAAGAAAGGATGTTTCTTCCCCATAGCCTTTGGAGGGAGGCCCCCAACCCCAATCACCTGGATTCCAAATTTCTAACATACAGAACCATGAGAGAATACATTTCTGTTGTTCAAGTCATCCAGTTTGTGGTACTTTGTTACAGTAACTTGAGGAAACACACTAACTCATAAAAGCTGATTGGCTCCTCCTCCATGCAGGTAGTCTGAGTCATTACAATGAATAGAGGATGTATCGCACATTCTTTAAAAGCATTATTCTAGTCTCTTCAGTTTTTATTTTTTTTTTAAGTTTAGACTTTCTCTTTCACCAAATAGCAGCTTTCTACAAATCATGCCCCAATCCTTCTATTTTAGAGAAACAAGCTAGTATCTTATGCTTCTAACCAAGCCAGGTGCATATTAATCTAGAGTAGGACACCATTGGTAATCATAAGAGGGCAAAGCACAAGGAAGCTGAAATCTTCTTCCATGTCTTTTTAAAGCCACCCGTTCACCTATTCAACTGAGTTCAGTCGCAAAAGTACAATCAAAACCAGAAATGAGTTAGTCATCAAGCTACCAAGTGAAATCTGTAAGTACAAGGTGCAACCTAGAACCCAGTGGCGATAGGAGACACATAAAAGCTACAATAATCAATTCCATACCTAAAGTGCTACCTCTCACCAAGGTCTCTCCACATAAACACATTTTGGGGCTAACCACCCATGTAGTAAGCCTAATATTCCACCGTAGGATGATCACTGGTAGTGAAGAAACACTAACACCCAGGGGCCTAGATTAGTCAATTTCCAGTCCTGGTGTCACTTGCTTATCTTTTAGAAACATCACTTTCTAATCTCATTCTTTGATATCAAAAGAAAGAGGAAGACAACATCCCTTAGTCTCAAGGTCACTCTGGATACCTTAGAAGGTATTTCTCAGTTTAAATGGCATTAATTCATTGCCATGAAAATAACTGAGGAGATACAGTAAATAAAAGATTTAAGGCATGGCTCTACAAGTCCCTCTCATCATTCACCATTTAATAGCAAGACAGAAGCCTCTAGCTTATACCAGGAACAATAAGTATTTGAAAAAGAAAATTCAGTTTTAGAGACAAGGCCTTCTTCAGAGGCATTCTCAGTTATTATCAAATGGTCAGAAGACTCAGAAGCAGTTTTAGCACAGCATCACTCTAAGCTGGTCATGATGCACATTTGTTAATATAGCAGGGAAAGTGCAGGTGACCCACCTCTGCACAGACGGGATGGATTCCAATCGTGCTGTCCAGCTGCCTTTTGGTTAGTCCACACTTGAGTGCAGCCGCAAAGCCTTGTGTCACTTCTCCGGCGTTTGGACCCAGTATATGAAAGCCCACAACACGTTCCTAAGATACAAAATAAAATACTGTAAGTAAGATGATTTCTCCTCACTTCTCTTCTCAAATAGTTGAGACTACTTTCCCAGTTTATTCTAAAAACCATCTTAGAAATGGCAATACACTTGTAATAATGCTTGCTACTGGATGCTATTTAGGGTGAAGACTCCCTTACATGGGCCTAAAAGGGTAGCAGGGATGTTCAGATCAAGAAGTAAGGAAAAAAGGACTGGGAGGCAGCTTAGTGGTGGAATGCTTGCCCAGCAAGCCCAAGGCCCTGGGTTCAGTCCTAGCACTGCAAAAAGGAAAACAGAAAACAAACAAACACAGAAAAAGAAGAAAGGGAGGACAGGGATAGGGGATAACAAAAGATGGTTGTGAGTAATGATGAGGAAAAAATCTAAAGAGCAAAAATGTCTGCAGCTCTGAAACCACCCAAGTGTTCCCAAAAATGTCAGAAGGCACTGGTGTCTGTATGTCTTCTATCTGGTTGTCTCAGGGCCACACAGACAACGTGTGGTAACTGTGAAATTTAAAAATTGTTATCGTTAGGTGCCATCAAGTTGGGTTCAACTCACAGCGACCCTGATACGGTTTTCAATGGCTTCGGGAGTGGATTGCCATATCCCTCTCCCATTTTTGCCACAGTGCTACGGATCAAACTTGGGTCCTCAGAAAGTGCAGATCAGTACCCAAAGATCAGCCCCAAAGAGTAGTTACTCAAATTAAAAAATCACTTAGCTAAGGTTCTTGTCATAGAATGAGCAATCAGATACTGTCAAGACCCTTCCAATATGAAAGCACTTTTGAAAGAAAAAGCAAAGTGTCTGGCAACTCTGAAATACTAATGTGCAAACTGTTCAAGATAAATTCTCAATCCCCAACTCAGGCTACTTCTGCCAAGAGCTGAAAAATTCTATTTTTCAGTTGACAGTTTTGAAGCTGACTATGAGCAAACTAGATTATCTAGTCTGATCTCACAACAGATGAGGCAACGCAGGCTGGGAGCTGCAAAACGTATCTAAGGCTCAGTGGCTCCCTAGAAATAATCAGAAAAGATTCTGTGCTGTCAAAGTTCTATGATATATGGTGTTGGACAACCAGAGGTTCAAGGTATGAATAAAGAATGTCTGTGGGGTCAATTACTACAAGGTACTTATACTATACTAGATTGAGATGGGAGCCTTGACACACACAACTTGGGACACTGAGGCAGGAGGACCATGAATTCAAAGCCAGAGGCGCCTTGTGCAATGCAGAAAGATCCTGTCTCAAAATAAAAATAAAAAAAAATTAAAAAAAAAAGAGGCCTGGGGTGCAGCTAAGCTGTAGAACACCTGCCTAGCATGTGCAAGGCCCTTGGTTCAATCCCCGAACAATGAACTTAAAAAAAAAGGAAAATAACTGAAAATATTATGAACTCAATTGTTTTAAGTAAAATAGGTCTGCTGGTAGTAAAAATTATTTTTCATATTATAAAAGCAATGCCATTTAAATAAACATTGTTGTTGTAAGGTGCTATGGAGTCAGGCCAACTCATAGCAACCCTCATAGAGTTTTTAACGGGTATCTTTTTTTTTTTTTTTTTTTTTTTTTTTTTTTTTGGTACTGGGGGTTGATCCCGGGGCCTCACGCCTGCATGCTTTGCAAGTGCTGGACCACTGAGCTGCACCCCCAGCCCTTTTATTTTTTTTCCTTACTTCCTGAGACAGGGTCTCGCTAAGTTACATAGACTTCCTCTGGTCTTGAACTTGCAATCCTCCTGGCTCTGCCTCCCAAGCTGCTGGGATTACAGACGTGCGCCACCACGCCCAGCTTCAACGGGTATTTTGACATTGTTTTCAGAAGTGGACTGCCACGTCCATCTCCCATTTTTGTAGTGCTGGGGATTAAACTCAGTCTTCAGAGAGTTTGGAGCAGCACTCTATCAACTGAGCTAAACCCCAGACCCCTGAATAAGTAACAGAACTGGGAAAAAAAGGACAAAATACCTACATATAGTTAAAATGGATTTGTGTGACATGAGAGAAACTTCTAAAGTCTCAGTGACTGCTCCATGTAACTGAAGTCCATCTCACCCTATACAGGCAGGTAACAGACAGCTGATGGAAACACTGGATATTTTCTCCTTTGTTTACTACAGAATGGGTATCTAATGCATACTCACAGAAATGTGTTGTTGTTGGATGTCAAGTTAGATCTGACTCATAGCAACCTTAAGTACAACAGAAAGAAACACTACCCAGTACTGTGTCATGCACACAATCTTTTTATGTTTGAGATCACTGTTGTAGCCACTATGTTTCTTCTCATTTTGAGTCATGTTATATCAGCAAAAGGAGATGCCAGGGACTTCTACTCCAGTCTCATCATTAAGATCAACTCTACTTTGAGGAGGCAACTAATTTTCAGTCATTTCTTGGATACCTTTCAGCCTGGGGGACTCATTTTCCAGCACTATATTTGGCAGTGCTTCTCTGCTCTTCATAGAGTTTTCAATGGCTAATTGTTTCAGGAGTGGGTTGCTGGATCCTTCTCCCTAGTCTGTCTGAGACTAGAAGCTCACCTGAAACCTGTTCACCACCACTGATCTGAGATACCAGCGGCATAGTTTTCAGCAACACAGCAACGCTTAAACCCCCACAGCACAAGCTAACAGATGCATGGGGCATAGAAATATACTTTTAAAGCTGGGTGTGGTGGTGCATGCCTGTCATTCCAGTAGCTTGGGAGGCGGAGGCAGGAGGATCACAAGTTCAAGACCAGAGGCAGTCTGTGTAATTTAGCGAGACCCTGTCTCAAAAAGAAAAAACAAAACAAAACAAAAGGCTAGGGATGCAGCTAAGTGGTCTAACACTTGCAAAGCATGCAAGCGCAAGGCCCTGGGTTCAACCCCCAGTACCGCCAAAAAACAAAACAAACAAATCAAAAACAAAAACAAAACAAAAAAACCACCACCAACAACAATAACAAAAAAAATACTTTTAATAAAATGTTATGTCTAAAAAAAAAGATAAAACTCTATATATAGTTCTTCATGTCAATGGCATGGTTCACTGTGGGTTATCCTAGTATATTCACTTATTATATGCCTTAATGATCATCTTTTTGTAGTAGATCCAAAGAAATGTGCCCTAAAACCTTGGGTTTTATGGGGGAAAAAAATCAACCTGCAACTGTGCTTCAGTCCAGAGCAGTAGTTTCTACAAGGGACAGATGACTTCATTATAGTCAAATCTCAAGACTAAAAGTAAAATTAGGTGTTCAGGCTTTTAACCTGTGAATTACTTAGCATTGCTTATAGTTTTACTGAGGGTACTTTTTTAAGGTAATGTACAAGTTAAATCAAGAAGTTTTATTTTTCTGAGATTCAATGTAATACCTAAAGAGAATATGTGTATGTACATCCATGTGTCCTGAGTTATAATGTAAAATGTATTTCTTACTGTATGGCAGCAGTCAAAAAGTTTGGAAAATGCTAGTTTATTCAATCCTTTACTCTGTGGAAACCGAAGGTATGAGGTAAAGGAGTATACCCACAGGCTTAGTTACCAGGGGTGACATGTAGCAGAAGGTAATGAAATCTTAAATCAGAACCCAATTCAGCACCCTCTCCAGGACAGTTTTCTCTGTGGTGCCAGCTCTGAAGGCTCAAACTCGCATCACTCCTGTCTTTTTTGTTATTTGTTACCTCTAGATAGTAAATGGCTTCAGTGCTCTTCTTTTATAAAGACAAATGCAAGAAGCTCAAGTCGTTCCTTGGGTTTCTTCACTCAGTGATTTCTGACTGCCTGGCCTCTGTGCCAGTAGAAATGAGTGAGGGAAGAGCGAGCAGTGGGACCAAGAGCCTCACCCTATGACAGTGTGCAAGTTGCTAGGGAGATGGACAGGTGATACTAAAGGAATGTCATATGCATCACATGGTCAAAACAGGGCTATGTATCAAAAGCTCGATGAAATTACTGGCAAGGATTAAATGGAAATTGCACTTACGTTGTCTTTAAGATTACAGATTATTTTTGCATAACACTTATTGTTATCTCTTGATGGAACTGTCCATTCCAATGGCCAGAAGAAACTATGGTAAACCTAAGGAGATAAAAGCACAACTTAAACTCATTATCTTAAGTAATATGTTGCCAAACAGAGACGGTAAATGACAATACAGTAGAGGCTCTTTAATAATTAGGCTTATATTAAACAATGAAAATCATGGAATAAAAAGGATTTAGTGAAAGGCCAAGTAACTTAAAATTCCTCATCATCAGGCAGTTTTGTTATAAACTCATCCCATAATTATAGCTCAACCTCAAGAGTAAATCTTAAGTAATAATACAATAATAGCAAAGGAATGAAAGAAAGAAGCCAAGTAATTACTGTCTAGAATTAAAAAAATCACACACACAAGCCAGGCATGGTGGCACACAACTGTAATCCCAGTGATTCAAGAGGCAGAAGAAAGAAGATAGTGAGTTTGAGTCCAGAGGCACCTTGCATAATTTAGCAGGACCTTGTCTCAAGATAAAAAATTGTTTAAAGAGAATCTAGGGTGTAGCTCAGTGATAAAGCACTTGTGAAGTATGCACAAGGCTCTGGGTTAAACCCTCCTCCCCGAACTACAAAAAATAAAAAAATAACATCACATATATAAGCTGAGCATGGTGGTGCACACCTATAATCCAAGTACTTGGGAGGCTGAGGCAGTAGATTGACTCAAGCTCGATCTATTTCAACACAGTGAGATCTTGTCTCAAAAAAACAAAGATCACACAGATGCATACCTACTCCAACAAAAAAATCCAATACCATGTTGTTACCTTATAGGAATAACTTTGGGAAAGAAACACATAAGGTCTCAAGAACAATTACAGCAATTACCTAGTTCTCTTGCTTAATGCTTCCAAAAGAATTTCCTTCTTTGGCATTGTTCATCAATGGCATGGAAGGAAAGAAAGGGAGGAAAGAAGAGGGGACAAAGTGGAGGGAGGACAGGCATCCTTACTGACACGACTCCTGGATAACTTTAAGGCTTTTTTTTTTTTTGGTGTCCTCCAACTACTAG
Organism: Pedetes capensis; assembly: GCA_007922755.1. NCBI lineage: Eukaryota > Metazoa > Chordata > Mammalia > Rodentia > Pedetidae > Pedetes > Pedetes capensis. Next base: position 363 of record VMDO01042577.1, on the reverse strand, counting down.
CCTCAGCTTGAGACATGTATGATTAGCTACCTTTTAAAAGCACATTGGTTATGATGATGTGGCCAGTGATGTAAACTTTTTAAAATAAATGTGGGTTATGAAGTTGAATGTATACTATCATGATTACATGGAGAAAAATTTAAGGACATTACCCTACACTGCACAAAACTGCTGCATTACAAACATATTCTGTAATTGTTCCCTATTTTTTTTACTTAAACTTTTCAGAATTTCCTCAACTCAAACATGACTTTTGTAAGAAAAACAGCAAATTTTAAAAAGTCAAAAGATGGTTCACCAAAAAATGTGAAATTTATTAAGAATCTTAAATTCTAAGTACCTTTTGATAGATAATTTATCTTC
>VMDO01042576.1:0-10465 GCA_007922755.1 Pedetes capensis | reverse complement strand
ACAAGAAGCAAGAAACATTAACTATCAAAAGGCAAACAGAAAATCAAGTTCTCTCTCTCTCTCTCTCTCTCTCTCTCTTTCCCTCTCTCTCTCTCTCTCTCCCTCTCTTGCTCTTTCTTTTCTTTTCTTTTCTTTTTCTTGACTTTTTGAGACAGGGTTTCAATATGTACCTTTGCATCAACTTGAACTCATCATCCTCCTGTATCCACTTCCCAAGGGACTGCCGGCATGCAAGACCATGCCCAGTGACAAACAGATAATCTTGAAAGTAGCAAAAGAGAAGCTATTGAACACATACAAGGAAAAGTCAACAACAATAGCAGCTGATTTTTTATCAGAAACTATGAATGCCAGAAGGAAATAGGATGGCATGTTAAACGTGCTGAGAGATTAAACTGTCAACCAAGTATTTAGCAGCTAGCAATTTTTTTCATTAAAAAGGAGAAACTAAGACACTCCCAGATAAATAGAAATGGAGAATTTGCCAATAGTAGACTTGCTCCTTGAGAAATACTAAAGGAAGCTCTTCAGGCTTAAGTGAAATGATACTAGACAATAACTTGAAGGAACATAAGGAAATAAAGAATACTGATAGGGCTGGAGATGTAGCTCACTGGTAGAGCACTTGCCTGGCATGCATAAAGCCCTGAGTTCAATCCCCAGCATTGCAAAAAATTAAAAATAAAATAAATTAAAAATATAAAATACTGATAAAGGTAACTACATAGATAAACATAAAGGTTACCATATTGAATTTTTATTTTGTATTCCATTTTTATGATTTAAAGCACAAATGCATAAGACAATTATAAGTCTATATTAAAAGCACAGATGTACAAAGATGTAATTTATGACATTAATAACATAAAAGGGGGAAGAGCTGTACAGAATTAATTTTGTTGATGGTGTTGCAAACTAGATGTTTATAAATTTAAGAGGTCTATTGTAATACCCAGGGCAATCACTAAGAAAATGACATAAGTCTGGTGCGGTGGTACATGCCTGTAATCCCAGCGACTCAAGAGGCAGAGGCAGGAGAATCACAAGTTCAAGACCAGAGGCAGTCGGTGTAATTTAGCGAGACCTTGTCTCAAAAAGTGAAAAAAAATATGGGCTGGGGGTGCAGCTCAGTGGTCCAGCACTTGCAAATGCGAGGCCCTGGGTTCAACCCCTAGTACCGCACAAAAAAAGACATAAAAATACACCCAGAAAAATGATGAGGGAATTAAAACATTTGATGATTTAAATAGTCAGTTAAAGAAAACAAAAGACTATGATGTAAGAACTGTAAAATGAAAAGATATAAAACATAGGGAAAAAGTTGCAAAATGGAACAAGTCCTTATCAATAGTTATTTTAATGTAAATGGATTAAATACTCCAATTAGGGCAAAGAGTGGTAGAATGGATTTTGATTCTTTTACCATATTTTGTTTTTGTTTTGGGTTTTCTTGTTGTTTTGTTTTATTTCATTTTGTTTTGTGACAATGTCTCTCTATGTAGTCCAGGCTGACCTCAAACTCAGTGTGTAGCCCAGGCTGTCCCCAAACTAGTGATCCTTCTCCTATCTCACCCTCCAAGTGGTTAGATTACAGATGTGTACCATGATACCTCGCAAAATGGACTTTTTTAAATCATTCAATTTTACTCTGCCTGCAAAATACTCAATTTAGATCCAAAGATGCAAATGCACTGAAAGTAAAAGGACAGAAAAAGATGTTAAATTCAAATAGTAACTGAAAGAGAGCTGTGCTGGCTATACTACTATTAGATAAAATATACCTTAAGTAAAAAATTGTAACAAGAGACAATGGATATCATATATTGATAAAAAATAAAATTCATCATAAATACTAAAAATTCATAAAGACATGTACGGATAGATATTAAATAAATATTGAGAAAGAAATAAGTGAACAACTCTGAAATAATAGTTGAAATCTTTAGCCAGGTGTAATGATGCATGCCTGTGGTCCCAGCTACTTGGGAGGCTGAAGCAGGAGGATCGATTGAGCTCAGCAATTTGAGGGCAGACTGGGCAACATAGCAAGACTCCATCTCCAGAAAAAAAAATGGAGACTTCAAAACCCATTTTAAAGCTGGGCTTGGTGGCACATGCCTGTAATTCCAGCACTTGAGAGGCTGAGGTAGGAGGATTGTGAGTTCTAGGCCAGCCTGGGATACATAGCAATTTCCAGGCCAGCCTCTACTACAGAGGGAGACCCTGTCTCAAAGAAAGAAGGAAGGAAGGAAGGAAGGAAGGAAAGAAAGAGAGAGGAAAGGAGGAAGGGAGGGGAAAAGAAATAAAAGAAAAAAAGAAAAAATTAAAACATCCACTTTTAGTAAATAATGACTAAAACAACCAGATAGAATTAGTAAGTGAATAAGGTTCTTGAAAAACAATATGAACAGACATATACACAACACTCCATAAATAGCAGAATATATATTGATTTTAAGTACACACAAAATAGTTTCCACATAAGCTACATTAGGTCACAAAAAATAGTCACAAAATTTTTAAAGATTGAAATAATCTGAAGGATCTTCTTTCATCACAATGGAGAAATCAATTATAGAAAACTAGGAGCTAGGTGTGGTGATGTAGGATCGTAGCCCTAAGTAGGACTCAGTAGACTGAGGCAGGAGAATTGGGTGTTCAAGGACAGCCTGGGTACATAGCATGGCCTTATCACTAATGGAGGTGGGGAGAGAGAGAGAGAGAGAGGAAGAGAGACAGGGACAGAGACCGAGAGACAGAGACAGAAAGAGGAGAAAGAAAGATGGAGTATTCATAAATATGTGGAAATTAGATAATGCATTCTTAAGCAACCAAAAGATCAAAGAAGAAATCATCACAAGAAACATTAGAAAACATTGAAGATTAATGAAAACAAAATCACAGCATACCAAAACTCATGGAATGCAAGAAAGTCAATGCTCACAGGGAAATTTATAGTTATAAGTGACTTCATTAAAAAGGAAGAATATCCAGGTGTCATGGTACATACCTATAATCCCAGCTACTCTGGAGGCTGGGCCAAGAGGTTGGAAAGTTTGAGGACAGTCTGAAAATTTTAGTGAGATCCTATTTAGAAAAAAAAGGAGAAAGAACTGGGGATGTATCTCAGTGGTAGAGTGGTTGCCTAGCATCATGAGACCCTGAGTTCAATCCCAAGAACATAAAAGTAGTAAAGAAAGAAATATCTTAAATCAGTAACCAAACTTCACACCTTGAGGAACGTGAAAAAGGAAAGCAAACTATGTTCAAAGTTAGGAGAAGCAGGAAATAATAACAATTAGGAGTTTTTAAGATGTAGAATGGCTGCTAGGTAGGGTGATACACACCTATAATCCCAGTACTTGGGAGGCTAAGGAAGGAGGAGGATTGCAAGTTATGAGACCAGCCTGGACTATATAGTGAGTTCCAGGGTAGCCTGGACTACATAGTGAGAAGAAAGAAAATGAAAGAAAGAAAGAAAGAGAGAGAGAGAGAGAGAGAGAGAGAGAGAGGAAGGAAGGAAGGAAGGAAGGAAGGAAGGAAGGAAGGAAGGGAGATAGATGCAGAATGGAAAAACAATAAAAATTGTTTCTTTAAAAATTGACAAAAATAGGCTAAGAATAATATATAAGAAGACTCACTAAAATCCAAAGTGGAAGTGGAAATGGAGCCAGGTATGGCTATGTGCAACAGTAATCCCAGGACTCAGGAGACTGAAGCAGGAACATCACAGCTTTGAATCTAACCCAGGCCACATTCTAAGACCCTGACTCAAAAAATAAAAAAGGAAGTAGGGACATTACTACAAACCTTACAAAAATGAAAAGGATTCCAGGGAAATATCTTCCATAATTTTACAACAACAAATTATAGAACATAGGCAAAATGGACAAATTCCTAGAATCCCACAAGCTACCAAAACTGACTCAAGAACTAATAGAAATGCTCACAAATAAAGAGACTGAATATGCAGTGAAAACTAAAATAAAATAAAACTCTCAATAATGAAAAGCCCACAAGTGGATGGCTTCACTGGTTAATTCTACAGGTTATTTAAGAAGGCATTCTGATTTTTCTTAAGCTTCTTATATTACTCAGTTTTCATGTCACTGTGACCAGAATACATGACAGAGACAACTTAAGGGAGGAAAGATATATTTTATCTTACCGTGTCAGAGGATCTCAGTCCATAGTGGTGGGGAAGGTATGGCAGAGCATCAGCAGGAGCACATGGCAGAGAAGAGTACTTCATGTTGTGATGGACGGGAGCAGAGAGAGTCCAACCAGAATTGGGGACCCAAGTAAATCATTTAAGAGCCCACCCCTAGGAACCTACTTGTAGTAGCTAGGTCCCACTTCCTAAAGTTTCATAGAATCCCCCAACAGCACTACCAGCTAGGGACCAGCCATTCAAACAAGAGCCTTAGGGGACATTTTATATTGAAACCATAACACTCCTCCAAAAGAGAGTAAATGAGAAAGGAATACTTGTAACTCATTATATGAGGTCATCATTATCCTGATACCAAAGTCAGAAAAATTCATCAAAAGAAAACTATAAACAGATATCCCTTATGGGTGTAGATATAAATATACTCAAGAAAATACTATCAAATATAACCCAATAGCATATTAAGAAGATTATATGTCATGAGCAATTAAGATTTATCTCAGGAATGCAAGGATGATTCACATTTTTAAAAAATTGATAGATTTAATATAGCACATTGATAGAATGAAGGGGAATATGTACATGATTATCAGAATTGATGTAAAAAGCCCACTTGACAAAATCCAAGTCACTTTCCTGGTTAAAAATAATCACTAAAAATCTAAGAACAAAAGGACAACTTCCTCAACATGATAAAGGCCATATATGAAAAACCTAAAACTAAAATCACACTAAAAGATATGTTCCTAATATAAGAAACAAGACAAGGATGTCTGCTTTCACCACTTCTATTCAGTATTATACTGGAAGTTCTACCCAGAGGAATCACATAAGAAGAAAAAAGGATCCAAATTGGAAAGTTAGGAGTATCCATGATTTTTATATAGAAAATCTTACAGAATATACACAAAATTTAGTTAAATGATGCTAAATACATGGTGTTATAATCAACATGCAAAAGTCACTTATATTCCTCTACCATGGAAATGAACAATCTGAAATTGAAAATGAAAAAATAGTTTTCTGTGATCCTAAAGTTTGTGTTCTTCCAAATTTCATGTGTGGAAAGTTAACCCCAAAGGTTACTTTAATAAAGAAGTAAGGCCTTTGGGAGATGGTTAGATCATGAAGGAATAGCCTTCATGAAAGGGATTAATTATGAAAGAAATCCCTAAGAATTGCCTTATTCCTTCCTTGATGTTAGGATAGAGATAGAAGGCATTAACTATGAAGAATAGACCCTTATCAGATACCAAAATCTGCTGGCACCTTCATCTTGGACTTCCCAGGCTCCACAACTGTGAGAAATAAATGTCTTCGTAAGCTACTCGGTTTGTGGTATTTTGGTACCGTAGCCCAAATGAACTAAGACACAATTGCATTTACAACAGCATCAAAAATAATAAAATATTTAGGAATAAATTTAATCAAATATATGCAAGACTCATAAACTAAAAAAAAAAAATACAGAACACTCCTGAAACAAATTAAACACAACCTATGTAGATGGAAAGATGCCCTATGTTTATGGGTTGGAAGACTTAATATTATGAAGGATGGCATTATTCTCCAAAGTAATCTATACATTCATATTCTCTGGTCAGTTGATTTTGACAAAGGTGCCAAGACTATTGGAGAATGTAACTGGTGTCTACAGCCAAAGGCCCAACTCTGAGATTTCCAAAATATCAGTTCTAGCCACTCTCCGCAAAGAAAGTGGCCATGTTGGGATTGATCCTTTTGACCCATGTTTAGTGTACTGACATGAAGCTTTTGGCTTAAATGGAGGAAACATTGGGGGTAAGCATGAGAGGTACACACAACTAAACACTCTTGATTAAATTGTGGTCTGGTTGATCATCATCAGAGTTATAATTCTATAATATGGCTACAGATAAATCCTTATTGCTTGAGAGGACAATCCGGTTCCTGTGAAATGATTGTTCATATTTAAGGGGTGGTCTCATCATGGTGTGATCTGTTCACTAGGCTCTGCTGTTACTGGAATCCAAGGGAACTGCAGATTTAGGATAATTACTGGAAACTTTCAGGCACCCCTTTGGGGATCTATAACAGGACATTGTAAAAAACTGATGGTAAAATATCCTAGCTACTCTTACCTTTGGGCCTCAGTTTCAAAGGGAAATGAGATAAGCAGGAGTCTGACCCAAAGTAAAGGAGAAAAATAAAAAATGAAGGCAAGAATGCCAGGGGTTTTTGTCCTGGTTTTAGTCACCTGTGTGCCCAAGTAAGGAATCAGTGCTTTTTAGCAAAAAGAATTTCTAGGTATCTGTTATGATTTCCCCCTTGTGTTTGAACATTCCTCAATCTTGAGGGAATTAGGGAGTCAGTGAATTTGACTCTGTAGGTTTGCTGATCAGGTGGTATACTAGAAAATGAGAAGGGGATAAGCTCTAATGACTGAAGCATACAGGTGAAAAGATGCCAGACGTTTAAGCATAAAAGTAGAAGTACCATTACAAAGCAGAATACAAGCAGTAGCCAAAGTCAGAAGACATTCAGTTAAACAAATCATATAGGGCATCTTATTTTCTTTTAAATGGCTTATGGGGTACTAAAAAACATATTTAGAATCATGAAAATAGTCATTCTCTTTCCTCTACTTAAATAGACAGTCCTTGTCAAAATTATGAGTTCTGCCTTCTGTGCCGAGGTGTTTAGTTAAAGGGTTTTAGTGTCAGATAATCATGCACATTCTCTATAATCTCTTGGGTTAATTTACTTTTAGAAGGGCTGGCACAAGTGATTCCATTTTGACTCTGACAACATTCCCCCCCTTGTCTCTGAACAATTTTCTCTGAATACATCATTGCTTAACCATCCTGTGCTTTGTTTTTTATTGCCACTCATTGCTGGGATGAGATGTTTCCTAGTTGGTCTGATCTGATTCCACATGGCAGAGCAGTGACAAATAGCTAGGAGTGACAAATAGCTAGGAATCAGTGTAAAAAGACCTTTTGGCAATGAACAACTAAGAGGTTTAGAAGAACTGGCTCTTAGGTTGAGTTTACTTGGAGTCCTTTCTGAAGTTTAATTCTATCTGTCCTATAGATGATGTCATAGCATTTCAAAATATTGTTCAAGTTGTTTTGTTAGAAGTTGTATTTCTGCAGAATGTCAACATGAAACAGTAATAGTTTTACAAAGAAAATACAAAAGAAAATTATCAAGAGTCAAACAGATCCAGTTTGTGTATAGTTCTGAATCAGGAAACAAGAGTTTTTATAGTAATGCCAATTTTATCACAGATATTTAAAGAAAATCCCATTTCTTTACTTACAAAAGTAAGTACTTGCTAGTCATTTTTCATGAGTTTGACTATGAATGCTTAAAGAAGGATCAAAACTGAGGGTGACATAACTGAGAAGAGCCATTGTTAGAAATCTGAGGAAAGATTGTTGTTGTTAGGTGCCATTGAGTCGGTCCAACTCACAGGGACCGCCATAGGGTTTTCAATGGTTGATTGTTTCTGGAGGAAAGTTTAGCAATTGTCAAAATAGTCCGGTTATTTTCATTGTATAAGGCTTTTTAGTATAACAATTATGACTAGCATCATTATTCCAGGACCATCAGGCCCTCCTTATCCTTACAAAAATTCATTTAAAATTTTATTTCAGCGATGAAGAATGACATAATTTATAGAGTCAATATTGTTACTTTCATCCAATTATAAAATATTAAATGACTTATATCCCCATATAATTATTTTTCTTATTTACAGATGTACTCACTAGGTGACCAATGTCCAATCTTTTCGATTGTTACAATGGCACTCGGGGTGCAGTGTTTGGGCAAGTCTAATTATCTTTGCTTAAACATGATGGTTGCAATATAATTACAAACACACACATGAGCCTGTAAAAGGCTATAACTACTAACAGTTTTAGTTTAGAGTACACCAGCTGGATAAAGCATTTTCCTAAGCTTTGTGCTTTATTTGTATTTTAAATTTCTATTAGCATATAGTAATTGTACAAAGTAATTGGTTTCATTTAGCATTATCACACGTGTACATAATACACTATGATCATATTCACCCCCACTAACTTTTTCTCCCTCTACTACCTTCCCACTGGTCTATTTTTCTTCCCAGCGAATCCCCATTCTACTTTCATGTCTCTTTTTAAATCAGAATTCCACATGTGAAAGAAAATATGCAGTATTTGTCTTAATGTGTCTGAGTTATTTCACATGTTATGATCTCCAGTTCCATCCATTTCCCTGAAAACAACATGATTTTGTTCTTTATAGCTGAATAATACTCCGTTGTGTATATATACATTTTTTATTCCATTAAACTGTTGGTGAGCATGTCAGTGATTCAGTAATTTGACTACCATGAATAGTGCCCATGATGAGCATGAGTATTCAGGTATCTCTATTGCATGCTGACTTGGATTATTGGGATATATAGCCAGGAGTGGTATAATTAGGTTATATGGGAGTTTTAATTTTAGTTTTTTAGGAACCTCCATACTGATTTAAATAGTGACTGGACTACTGCTATATATTCTCACCAATAGTGTATGTTGTTGTTGTTGTTGTTGTTGTTGTTGTTTGTTGTTGTTAGGTGCTGTCTGAGTCATATCTGACAGCAACCCTCATAGGGTTTTCAATGGCTGATTGTTTCAGGATTGCTTTGGGAATGGATTGTCATGTCCTACTCCCATTTTTGAGGTGCTGGGGATTGAACCTAGGGCCTCAGAGAGCGCAGAGCAGCTACTCTACCAACTAAGCCAAACTCCAACCCACCAATAGTGTATAAGAGCTCCTTTTCCCTCACATCCTTGCCAACATTGGTTGGTTTTTGTTTTCTTCATGCTATTCATTCTCAATGGGGTGAAATGGAATCTCACCATAGTTTTTATTTGCATTTCCCTGGTAGCTAAAGGCTTTGAACATGTTTTATATATTTATTAGTCATTTGTACTTCTTTTGGTAACTGTTCGATTCATTTGCTCATTTATTGATTGGCTTATTTTGGTGTTTAATGTTTTCAGATCTTTATAAATTCTGGATGTTAATTACCTCTCAGAATAATAGCTGGCAAAGATTTTCTTCCATTCTGAAGTCTATCCCTTCACTCTGGTAATTGGTTGCTTTGCCATGCAGAAACTTTTTAATTTGATGTAATCTCATTTGTCAATTCTTGCTATTATTTCCTGAGTGATTGGAATCTTATTCAGAAGGTAATTGCCTATGCCTATATCTTTAAGTGTTTTCCTTCTAGTAATTTCAAAGTTTCATGTCTTACATCAAAATCTTTGATCCATTTTGTAATGACTTTTGCACAGAGTGAGAGACTAGGTTCTAGTTTCAGTCTTCTACATGTGGATATCTAGTTTTCCTAGTGTCATTCATTAAAGAGGCTGTCTCTTTCATGTATGTTTTTGGCATGTTTGTGAATAATCAGATGGCTGTAGCTGTGTGAGTTTATGTATTGGTCCTCTATTCTATCCCTTGGTCTGTGTGTCAGTGCAATGCTATTTTTGTTATTATGTACCTGTAGTATAATTTGAAATCAGGTAGGAACAATTGTGATATCCTGTGTATTGCTATTTCCGCTAAAGATTGCTTTGGCAATTTGAACCTTTTTTACTTCCATATGAATTCTAAGATTGTTTTTTCTATTCCTGTGAAGAATGTCATTGAAATTTTGATGGGGATTATACTGAATCTATAGAAAGCTTTCTGTGATAGGACCATTTTAACAATATTAATTTTACCTATCCATAAATATAGGAAGCCTTTCCATCTTCTAGTGTATTCTTCAGTTTCTTTCTTCAGTGTCTTATAGTTTTCTTTGTAGAGTGTTTCACCTCCTTGATTTCACCTCCTTTTCTTATCTCTAGGTATTTTATTTTTTAAGGCTATTGAGAATGGGATTGTTTTCTTGATTTCTTTCTGAGCATGTTCATTATTGACATATAGAAAAAATAATGATTTGTTTGTTGATTTTGTATCCTGCTACTTTCCTGAAAATATTTATCAGAACAAAGAGTATTCTGGTGTAGTCTTTAGGGTATTTTAAGGATCATATTATCTGAAAATAGGGATAATTTTACTTCTTTTAGGTTTTTTTTTTCTCTTGCTTTACTGCTCTGGTTAAGACTTCAATCACTGTATTGAATAAGATTGGTGAGAGTAGACTCCCTTGTCTTATTTTAGAGGAAATGCTTTCAGTTTTTCCCTCATCGGTATAATGTTGGCTACAGGTTTATCTTAGATATCCTTTGTTATGTTGAAGTATGATCCTTCTATTCCTACTTTCTT
>VMDO01042575.1:0-10449 GCA_007922755.1 Pedetes capensis | reverse complement strand
GAGGAGGAAGAGGAGGAGGAGGAGGAGGAGGAGGAGGAGAAGAAGAAGAAGAAGAAGAAGAAGAAGAAGAAGAAGAAGAAAGAAAGAAAGAAAGAAAGAAAGAAAATGAAAGGAAAGGAAAGGAAAGACAAAAAGATGGAGAGCTCTTGTATACTCCAAAAATGTTTGACTTCCCCTAAGAAAGAAGAGATTTTTTTCTGTTATATTTACTATAAGACTCTAGTCAAGCTCCTAGTCGTAAAACTCACAAAAGTGTGAGGCCCCTCAATGACTGTGTCTCCCTGGAGTTTTTAGCTCACAGAGTATCCATACTGAGTCTCCAGCAATTCATTGATATCTCTCAGGTTTTCCTACCCCAGGACTGGAACTTGCAGCAGTTCAACTCCTGACTCTCCACTCTGGTCTGCTCTGACAAGCCATGATCTCCTGTGCTCACCTCTCTATCTGTCTCCAATAACCGAGGCAGTGGTTTATCCTGTGCCCTCACCTTTCTTAGGGATCTAAGAAGAGATATTGGTTTCTCTTCCACCTTTTGATTGTTGCTGGTACTTAGTGGCACTTCCAGGATACCTAGCTATGTAGAAGAGGGATCTGGAAGTCCTTCTGTGCCTTCTGGTATTTCTGTTTCTCCCACTTTGGGCTCTTGGAGCTTCTCAAATTTGTAGATTAATTTTTCTCACCAAAATCTGTGAAGTTTTCAGACATTATTTCTTTTACTATTTTTCCTCTTCTCCCTCTTTTTCTTCCCCTTGCCCCTGTCTCTGTCTCTGTCTCTCTCTCTAATTTTATTTTTTGTGGTACTGGACCCAGGGCCTCACCCATACTTTGCAAGTGCTACCCCACTGAGCTGCACCCTAAGCCCTTTTTAAAAATTATTATCTTTTTTTTTCATCTTGAGATAGGGTCTGTCTAAGTTAAGCAGGCTGCTCTGGCCTTTGACCTATGATCTTACTGCCTCTGTCTCCTGAGTCATTGGGATTAAAGGTATGCACTATCACCTCAGTTCTTTTCTCTTTTTTCCTTTCCTTTCACTGCTATAATTACAATATATTAGATAGATCTTTTTTGCTGGTCTTTAAGACATTTGTTGTTGTTGTTGCTGTTGTTAGGTGCCATCAACTCAGTGGCCCACTCATAGCGACCCTATGTACAACAGATGAAACCCTATTGTCATACTTCTCTGCTATTCATAGGGTTTTTGATTTTTCTTGTTGAGAATGGGTTGCTGGGTCATTTTCCTAAACTGACAGTATCTGATGTATCCAGATGACCTCCCACTGAAATACTAACCAGGCCTGACCCTGCCTAGTTTTTGAGATCTGACAGGATCAGATGCCACAGTGGTATGGCAATGGCTTTAAGACACTAGTGAATTTTATTCATATTTTTCTTTCTTTTAAATTTTTTCTTAACTTTGTGTATTTATTTATCTTTCCTTAAGAGAATTGATTCTTTTGTCGTATCAAATCTATGGGGTGTGCCTCCCGGTCAGGCCTGGAGGTTCAGATGGATGGCACTGCCGGCACACAGATACTAAACACAATTCACTCGGGACCCTTGGGTGAGGGGTGTGGACTCCTGCAGGCCTGGGGACCCCGGAGGAAATGGGAGAAAGGAAAATCCTCAGGCGCTTTTGCCTTCCAGTGGCAAACACTCTTGTTGGTGGTCTCGGTGGTCACAAGGAGATAGCTGTTGCTTTGTTGGTGATCAGACGGAGAGCAGGTGCTTTCTTTGTTGATGGTCGTGATGGGGAGAGTGTTCTTTCCTCACCGAATGTCCAGGGGAGAGCGGGAAATCTATTTCCTCATCAGTGGTCTGGGCAGGAACAGGTGAGAAGGTCTTGCTTAGCCGATGTTCTGGGTGAAAAGGCGAAAAGGGAAAAGGGGCGTAAAGAGTGGAGCTGCCACAGCACAGCTCCTTATATAGCTCACCCACGGAATGGCCTGAGCCAATCAGCTTTCAGTCCAATTGTCCAATCAGGAAGTGTTTTATACAAATGTGCAACCAAGTTACTTTCATTTTCCCTAGATTTCTAATTTACAAACCAGATATTCAAAAGCCGTTTTCGCAGTTTGGGAGTTTTTGCCAATTTCCTCTCAATTTTTCCCTACAAAATCTGCTGTTGAATTCTTTAGGAAGGTTTAATTACTAAATTTAATGTCTTTAGAGTTTCTCAATTTGTAAGAGTTTTCATTCCTTTGTTGAGAATTGTTGTTCACTCATTAATCTCATACTGTTCTTCTTTTCCTTTCTTTCTTTCTTTCTTTTTTTTTTGTATATTTTAGTTTTTTAAACACAATTCCCTAGCATTTTTGAACATATGTGTAGTAAGTGCATTGAAGTGTTAAATAGCTAGATATAACTGAATGTGGTTAGATCCAATTTCTTTCCTCCCTAGTGTATGGGTCATATTTTCCTATTTATCTGCATGAGTATTAATGTTTGGTTGAAAATGGGACATTATATATCATATGTATTTTGACTGTGGATTCTGTTTTGTTCTTCTGACTACTGTTTATTTATTAATTCTAGCAGACAGTTAATTTGACTGAATTTAAAATATAAGATTTGTCTACTTGCAGTGTTTAATAGCCTGTGCCTCTTTCTCAGCCTTCCATAGCTCATTTTGCTGCCTGGATACTTAGTAGTTTCCCTATGTTTGTTTACTTTAAAGAGCAGCCTGGGTTGGGCTAGAATTTACACTTAGATCCTGGCGTCTCTTTCTTCTGTAATTCCCCTTTAAATTTCTGGTTAGTGGGTCAGCTCTACATTCGTCTCTCTAACTTCAAGGCAGGTGATGTTAGCCTTCTGCATTCCAAACTGTGTACAAAGAGGGGGACATAGTCACCATTGCTGGAAGCCCTCACATCTCAATAGGGTCACATATATTCTTGAAGGATAGAACCCTCTCTGTTTTGTATACAATTGTCCTTCAGACTGCCTGGGGTCTATCAGGTGCCCAGGTACTAACTGGCTCACCAGAGATATGAGCAGACTTAATACACAAAATTTAGGTTTTGGTGGTCGTTTTTCTTCCTTGAATCCAATCATCATTCACCTTGAGCTGATGAGGCTGAGGCTTTTCTTTACAAGGGATGAAGTTGGAGAATAAGCCCAAACTAAAAAGCTACCTACTCACCCAAGAGGTTATTATATTGTTTTCAAGAAACATAAACTTTTCTACTTCTTTTCTGTTTGATTCTGGTCATATCTAATGATTGGGACAGTTTTTCTAGTTGTTATCTATGGGAGAGATTGCCTACCGTCTTCACACTGCCATTATCAGAGGTCTCAAACATTTTTTAATCACTAATTTCTATTTCTTTTCAAGTTATAATGGTATTGCTACCTATGATTGTAAATCTTTCTTTTATAAACATTGGTAACAATGGATGATGGCATAACTGAATTCCTTTATCCTGTACTTATCTACCTACCCAAGACAACCTAAGATGGAGTATTTTGAAGCATTCACTATCAATCCTTTAATTTAGCTCATCATTATCATTGCTCAAGTTCCAGGATCACTCCTGTCTATGGCTGTCATGTTTTCCTAATAGCAGATAATTAATTCTTTAGCAACTCTTCCTTTGATACCACTAATTCTTTTATGACCTAAATGTCTAGATATTTATAACTTCTTTGAATAATAATTCTAATATCCAATTACTGTACAAAGAGTTCAAAGAGACTGGGGATGTTTAGATGTAGTTATATCTGTACAATTCCAATTTGTCTAGTCATGATAAGGAAGAAATACATTAAAGAGATAGAACTTAAAAGAGAGGATTCATTCTTTTAATCATCCTTTCTTCTTTCCAAATTTCACATTACAATGAGTATATTTATCTATATTTTTCCCATTTATTAACCACCTGCTGATGTGAATATTTCCTCCATACATCTGACAGGTTGTCATGCTCTGAAGGCTTGCATGTTACTGTGATGCTGGAAGCTATGTATATCAGTATATCAGATATACCAGTATATCAGACACCAGCAGGGCTACCCATGGTGAACAGGTCTCAGCTGAGCTTTCAGACTAAGACTGACTAGGGAGAAGGACCCTGGAAGCCCCCTCATGAAACAATTAGTCATTGTAAACCCAATGAATTGCAAAGAAATACTGCCAAATATAATGCCAGAAAAATGAGCCCCTCAGGTTGGAAGGTATTCAAAAAATGACTGGGGAAGTGTTGCCTCCTCAAAGTAGAGTCAACCTTAATGATGGGACTATAGTATAGACCCTTGGACCTTCTTTGGCTGATATGGCACAACTTAAAATGAGAAAAAGCACAGTGACTACAACAATAGGCTCAAACATAAAAAGATCATATGAATGGTGCAGTGCTGGATATTGCTTTGTTCTGCTGTAGTTAGGGTCAATATGAGATGGATCTGACTCAATGACTCTTAACAACAACAACAATGTGAATATTTGTTTCAATATAGGCAATTACTTAAGTAAAAGAGAAAATCATATATACTTCCTAGTCAAAGCTTTTCTTCATCTATAGGGCTGAGGTTTAGCTCATTTGGTAGATTGCTACTCTGTGTGCTCTGATTCCGCATGTTCAATCACCAGCACTACAAAAATGGGAGCATGATCTAACAGGCCACTCCCAAAACAATCAGTCACTGCAAACCCTATACAGGATGCAATAACAACAATAACTTTCATCTATGTCATGACTTTTTATTCCAAATAACAATGAATAATTTACTCTTTTATTGTATACTAAGCAATTTCTTTCTGGTTCTAAAGAGTTGTGAAGCTTGATTGTTTGAAATGTTTAAACGTACATTTAGTACAAAAGTATAAAATGGTAGAAATGTAGAAAAAAATATATACACACAGACATAGCGAGAGGAAGAAGAAGAAGTAGAAGGAGGAGGAAAAGTAGAAGAAGAAGGGGCAGGAGGAGAAGGAGGAAGGAGGAGGAGGAGGAGGAGAAGGATGCCAAGAAGGAGAAGAAAACAGAAAATTCAATGAGATTTGGAATTTCTCAACATCTCTATATCAAAATTTATAATTTAAAAAATTTTATACAATACATCCTATTATTTAATCATGTGAAGGTCTAGCTAAGATTTCTCTGTTACTATATAACAGAAGAATCAGCCTGGAGTACATGAGAAATTAGTCTTTGTGGCAGTGCTCTTTAAGATCTGAAAGCATTAGTGACAGGACCTGTTGTAGGATACTGTCATCTTGTGATACACACCAGAGCTTAGTAAAAGAATGCTCAAATTGTGTTTTTCTCATCCTGTCACACATTTCTACCTTCAACCATATGTGATTAATGTAGCTAGTGGGACTTGGGTATCAAATCAAGTGGAAAAGGTGGGGCCAAATGTGTGGGAAGATGATGTGGCCAGATGACATGAGCAGGGGAGACGCTCAGTATGTCTGTTCAGGCTATGGCAGCTCCATCAGCCTTCACCTTAGTTGTTCAGGACAGGCCTGGAAGCTCTGATATCCATGACCCTGTCTCATGCATTCGTAGGCTGCAGTGACACCACAGTCCTTTTTGCTAACATCTGAAAATACAGTTCCTTGCTTTGGTTCTCTCAGCTGCCATATGGCTTTATGGAAACTGGCCCAAAGGAAGCAGGAAGAAAAAAAAAAACAAAACTAGAAATAAAGCAACCAACAGATGAAATTGATTTATTTTCAGCATTAAGAGATGGGGGTGTAGGTCTTTCAGAAACATAAAACCTTTCATTGAGCAGGCAAACATGCTGCTCATATGACAGCTCAGCTTTTGTGTACATTAAAAAAAATAACATATGGTGGAAAATAGAAGCCCCATTGTTTGATTGATCTACTGCAACCAATTTGAATGATATGGAATTTTCAAGCTTAAGCAAACTGACTGTCTGGTTTGCCAGGTCACTCTAGTTTTTGTTTGATGTAATGTGTAAGAAAGTAAAAATATGTATTGAACCACATACTTCTAGAAGTTTATCTTACTCTAAAACTTTTGTAAATAATCTCAGACTGCCAACCCCTTTATTTTAGTCATTTTACTTCAAACTTCTCAATTTTTACAACTATATCACTCTTCTAAATTCCTTCAAAAACCTATTTGAATATAGCTAAGGATGGGTTTAGAAATGGCATGCCATGCTGTTAAGATGTGACAAGAGTCTAGAAAAACAAAGAAATGAAGGAAATATATTTGAAAAGATAACCTTAATATACTTTTTAAATTCAGAGGCTTTGATTTTAAGAAAAGAATATTTGAGTATCAGAATATTATTCTATGAGACTTTACTTTATTCAACTAGATATTTAAGATAACAAATGAAAGTTGGTATAATTAAGGACACAAGTATACAGAAATGAAGCTAATTTTATTGATGTATAGGTATTTATTACTTATTGTGTTATATTGGCCCTCAACAGCATATTACTAAAACACATATGACATACTGTATTCTAGGAATTTCCAATGTTTACATAAATAATTCTAATCACTAAGTTATCTATTCCTGGCTTTTGAACTTTGATTTAAATATAGGTTGAAATATACCCATTTCACCTGAGCACATAGAAGAAAATAGGGTGTACGTACTTAGAAGACTTCTTGCTTAATTCAGTAAAAATATTCATAAAGAAAGCTACGTGCAGGTCAGGTAGTCTACATGACATTGTGTGGAGTTGTAAGTGCAGCTCTATCACTGACTTTGGCAAGTCATGTATTATCCTCTGACTGTTTAATTTTTTCTGTTTCAGAGGTTTCCAATATGTTTGATGGAATATATTTGTGTGTCTAAAAGAAAAGGTATTTGGACTGGGTGCTGTGGTGCATGCTTGTAATACCAGCAACTCAGGAAGAGGAGGCAGGAGGATCACAAGTTCATGGGCAGAGACAATCTCCACAACTTAGTGAGCTCCTGTCTCAAAATAAAAAGTTAAAAATGGGCTGGGGGTGCAGCTCAGTGATAGAGTATTTGCAAAGCAGGTCTAGGTTCACCTGAGATTAAAAGCAAGGAAGAAGAAAAAGATATCAGTTGCAAAGCCTAGCATTTAAATAAATGACATTGTTGTGTCCTGAAAATTTTACATATCTAGTAAAAGTTGCTCCACGAGAATTGGTACTGCTTCTGAGCTCTTCTTAGATAGTCTTATGGCAACCTTTCTGGAGAACTTAGTTATATAATTTGCAGAAATATTTAGCAATATTAAAAAAAGTTGATTCCATAAATTTATCATAGAATCTGTGAGTTGGTGGGTTTGGAAAGAGGCTCAGGTCCTTGCTGGTTCTATGGGCAAGAAGGTGTTTTTTTGTTTTTGTTTTTTCTTTTTCTTGTTTTTTTTTTTTTCTATTTTCCTTACCTTGTTGTTCTGTCAGGAGCTTGTGTGTTACAGTGATGCTGATGCTGAAAGCTATGCCACCAGTATCTCAGATACCGGCACGCCACCATGGTGTGAACAGGTTTCATCTGAGCTTCCAGACTAAAGCAGAATGAGGAGAAGGATCTGGTAGCCCACTCGAGAAACAATTAGCCATTGAAAACCCTATAAATAACAGAGAAGCACTGTCAAATAGAGTGCTGGAAATGAGTTCCCCAGGCTGGAAGGCATCCAAAAAATGACAGGGAAGAATTGTCACCTCAAAGTAGATTTGACTTGAATGATGGGAATGGAGCAAAGCCCCTGGGACCTCCATTTGCTGATATGGCATGACTCAAAATGAAAAGAAACAGTGTCTGCATCAATGGACTCAAGCGTAAAAAGATCTTGTGCCTAGCAGCATCGAGGAGTTTCATTCTATTGTACACAGGGTCACTATGAGTCAGACTCCACTTGATGACACTTAACATTTGCCACACAGGTTAAATTTTAAGCAACACATTTTCTGGATTTGACTTTTAAAGAGAAAGTCAGTATTTAAGAACTTTTAAGTCACCAACCTTTAGTTCTAGTTACTCACTACTTATAAATATTCAGGTTTACATATATACAAATATAATATTAACATATTACTTGTATATTTTAAATAATAGATACTGTAACTAAGTATTTGGGAGGAAAATCTATTGAAAAGCAAAAGCAAAGAAAAAATGATCTCTTGTTTTCCTACTTAAAGTCAGATATATTTTTATTAAGACCACATGGCATTTGGCACTGTGGTTTAGAATTGTGAAACCTGAGAAAGGATTATATTACCTGCAATAAAAATACTGAATGGAGGCAGAAAGAACAATTGGTCTTAAACAATATATGTATATTTAAAAATTTTCAGTTTTGAAGTATGCAATTGCTATTATGCATCCTTTGTGACTTTAATCTCCATAGCCCCCTTTCTGTGGTTCACATTCTGCAGCTATCCTAAGGAATCATCTGTGTTCTCCTGAATTAAAAGAATTAGTTTCTTCTCTAGCAAAAATCTGGGAAGCATATGGTCTTTTGCAGATGTGCGCATGTGTAATATATTCTTATTCCGTAGTTCAAACAACAGCATGTGGCTCATGGCTAACTTTTTTCCAATTTTCACTCCACATGTTTTCTAGCTCAGACGAAGCATAACTGGAGCTGCTTCTCACCTATTTCATCATTTCTCATTCTGTGTCAGAGTTTGGCTCCAATAAGAATCAGAAAAATATTTTGTATGACGTTCTGAACCTTTAACATTTTCCTGTCTCATTTTTTTGTTGTGACAAGAGGGTATAAAGAAGAAAAGAGTTGATGTGACAACTAAGCATGGACTCGAAAACTAGTCAAACCCTTTCTTTGTCATTGTAAATGTGAAGAGTTTTGAAAATCTGCTTTTGTTTCTTAATGATGCAAACCTTCAGATTACTTATTTCACTATGATTTCATCTCTATATGACTAAAAGCCCATATCTTATTGGAACCTTCATTCTCCTAATGACTTCCAAATGAAAGTCTGTAATTATCTTATGAAGAAAGATTTTTTTAAAAGTTTTAGTAAAATATCTCTGACTCATGTGTAAATTTATAGTTTAGTAATCTTTTTGAAAACATCCTTTATACACTTTGTTTTATAACGTTTTCAGAAAACTCTTTGTGTATCTAAATTCTTCCATTCTAGGACATTTTCTAACTTTCATTAGCACAGATTTAAACATGCATAATAATAGGCAAGGTGATTATTGGGACATTACTCTCAAGATTATAAACTAGTGTTTTGCAGGGTATTGTTTAAAAGCATTCTCCACATTTCTTTTATAAAAACGTGTTTTTTACAAGGTTGGATTAAAGCACATAGTTCTGATTTACTTCAAGGCAATGGTAATAGGAAGAACTTAAGATTTTTCTGCCTGCAGCCGTAGCCCTGTGGCATCCGATCCCCTCAGATCTCGGAAGCTAAGCAGGGTCAGGCCTGGTTAGTACCTGGATGGGAGACCGCCTGGGAACACCCGAAGCTGTAGGCTTGGGAGAAGGACCTGGCAACCCCCTCCCAAAAATCAATCTGCCATTGAAAAACCTATGAACAGCAGAGAAGCACTGACAATAGTGTTTCCCCTGTCATACAGAGGGTCGCTATGAGTCGGATACGACTCGACGGCACCTAACAACAACAACAAGATTTTTCTAGGTGCATCTAGGACAGAATTAAGAATATTTTGTATTTAAGAAACTGAGCCTCGAATGACCCTATTTCATTTTTCTTGATTGCTGAATAGTATTCCATTGTGTATATATACCATAGTTTTTTTTATCCATTCTTCTGTTGAAGGGCACTTTGGTTGATTCCATATCTTTGCTATTGTGAAAAGTGTTGCATTGAACATGGAGATGCAGGTGTCTCTGTGGTATGATGACCCATCTCCCTTTGGGTAAATTCCCAATAGTGTTATAGCTGGGTGATATGGTAGATCTATTTTTAGTTTTTTGAGGTACCTCCATGTTGATTTCCATAGTGATTGCACCAATTCACAGCTCCACCAACAATGTAAAAGTGTTCCCTTTTCCCCGCAACCTCTCCAGCATTTGTTGTTGTGGAATACTATTCAGCAATCAAGAAAAATGAAATAGGGTCATTCGCAGCAAAATGGATGGAATTAGAGAAAATTATTTTAAGTGAATGAACACAAGCTCAGAAAGAGAAACAACACATGTTCTCACTCATATAAGGGAGCTCATTACAAAATTACAAGAAGGAAAAATCCTACTCAAAGGTCAGATTATAATAAAAGGGGGGGAGGGAAGATAAGAATGAGGTCAATATAAATGGACTAGAAATCACATGTAATTGTTCTAACAAGATAAAAACAAAGACCACTACAGGAAAAATTCTATCTTAAACAGAAATGGAACCCAAGGACATATAGAAAAATACTACATAGTAAAAGATAGAGAAGACTTGGATGGGAAACTTAGATGGGAAGGGGAGGAGGGGGGGAAACATAGGAGAGGGTAAGGGGTAACCTATATGAATAATGTTTATCAAATTGCATACATGAAAATTGTCACAA
>VMDO01042574.1:0-10470 GCA_007922755.1 Pedetes capensis | reverse complement strand
AAAGGTAAAAACAATGTTAGTTGAAGGCTTTTTGTAGATGTTATTTATCCAATTGAGAAAATACTCTTCTTTTTCTAGTATATTGAATTTTTAGTTTTTCCTACATCAATTGTTGCAATAATATTATTTGACTTCATTAACCAATTAGTATTGATTTGACATTAATAAAATTACTAATGTTTCATCAGCATTATAATCATGGAGTAAAATCTGCATTGTCAAAGTGCATAATTATATTTTTTTATATATCCAGACTATACTTCCTAATATTTTACTAAGATTTTTTGTATTTATATTCGTGAAGTATACTAGTCTGAACTTTCCTTTTTATGTAGGATCTGGTACTATTGTCAAGATACTACTAGCTTCACAAGGTAAATTGAGGTATATTCTCTCCTCTTCTACTCTCTGGAAAAGAATATGTAGCAGTGGTGATATTTCTTCCCTTAATATTTGGTGGAATCTCCAGTGAAGCCCAGTAGGCCTGAAAAAAAATTTTGGTGGAGGGTAATTAGAAACTCAGTTTACATATAGTTAGATGAGACTATTTAAATTGTCTTAATTCATTTTGGGCTGGGATTTAGCTCAGTTGGTGGGCAGTTACTGCTGGGCAGAGATGAAATCCTGCACTGTAGCTTAGCTTTACTGACATGACTCTTTCAGAGCACTGTGCTGCAGTCTCCGAGGTCCACAGTTCAATTCCCAGCACCGCAAAAATGGGAGAAGGGCCTGGCAATCCACTCCCAAGGCTATCCGGAAACAGTCAGCCATTGAAAACCCTATGAGGGTCGGTATGAGTCGGATACCGACTTGACGGCACCTAACAACAAAAACAATTCATTTATGTATATTGTGGCAATTTGAACTTTTCTTAGAAGTGGTATAAGTTGTAAAATTTCTGTGTCCAAATTCATTAGTAGTATTGTCTTAAGATTCTTTTGATGTGTATAGATTTTAGTGAAAACCTTGTTTCATTCTTGATATTGGTGATTTGTATCTTCTCTATTATTTTATCAACATCGTAAGAAGTTGTTCCATTTTCATAATCTTTGCAGGGATTACTGTTTACTAATTTTCTCTATTACTTGACAGTTTTCACTGATTTCTGCTCTCATCTTTTTTGTGTTTTTCCTTTTACTTGTTATGGGCTTATTTCACACTTGAATGTAAGAGCTTATGTAATTGTTTTAAATTTTTTCTACTTTTTAAATGTACATGTTAATATTATAAATATCTCTTTAAACACTATTTTGTCTCCCTCCCACAGATTTTGATTTTTTTTATTAATTTCAACATACTGTCTATTTCTCTTGAGATTTCTTTGAGTGATGAATCAGTTAGAATCGATTTTTTAGTTTGACCCCATTTTGTTTAGCTAACACATAGGATATGATTTTAATTTTAATCTGTTGAGGTTTGTTTCATGTTCCAGCATATGGTCTTTCTTTGTATGTGCTTTTTTGGCACTTGAAAATAGCACATGTTCAGTTGTTGTTGGGTGGAGGATGTCTTCAGTGTTGCTCAGATCCTTTTTGTTGATGGCATTATTGATGGTATTGAATTGTGTTGATATTCTATTGCATGATGATTTTTAATTTTAGTTGTTCTTCCAAATTTTTATAGATTTATTTCTTTTTCAATTCTATCAGTTTCTGTTTCAAATATTTTGTAGCTGTATCATGTGGTGCATATTCATTTAGGATCCACCACATCTGCTGAGTAGGTGCTTTTTAGTTATACAATGTCCCTCTCACTTTTGGATTTTTCTGCTTGAATGTCTACTTTACCTGACACTAATAGAGCCCTTCATGTTTTCTCGTGATTAAGGTTTAAATTATATATTTTTGTATCTTCTTATATTCATATTGGCCATGTTGTCATATTTCATGTGAGTTTCTTATTGATAGTTACAGGTTGATCAAGATTTTTAATTCACTTTACTAATTTATGACCCTTCTTTGGGATGTAACAACAACAACTTGATACACTAGAGCTTAAGGCAATTGATATTTTTTGTTTTGTCTATTCCCTGTCTCCGTTTTTCTTTAAAAATTTCAGTTTCCTATCTTCCTCTGAGTTACTTTAACATTTTTATGAATTCTGTTTTGATGTCTCTATAGGAGGTTCTTTCTGTGTATCATTTTATGGCTTTTCAAGGCTGTTCTAATTATGACATTATAATTAAATACCATGTCATTATATACTGGTGCCAATATTGAATTTGTGGAAACTGTGTTGCCCATTACATCTGTTAATCCTCTTCCATTAATAATATTAATATTCATAAAATTACTGGGATACATTTGGAACCACATCACACTTGTAATTTCAACTAAGATACAAAATTTTAAAAGCTCAAGAGGAGAAAAAAAGTCTACTGCATTTATCCAGTTTGTCTCATGTGTTCTTTTTCCCATCCTGATGTTAAATGTTTCCTTCTTGTCCTTTCTTTTTAGATAACTTGAGTTAGAGATTCTTTAGCACAAGTCTAATGGTTACAAATTCTCTTATTTTTTCTTTAGCCAATACTTGATTTCCTTTTAATTTCTAAAGTGTATATTATGTAAGCATAAGACTCTACAGACAATTCTTTTTTATTATTTCCATTTGGTCTCTAGTTTTTGATAGCAAAATCACTGTTATTCAAATCATTTTTCCTCTAAAGATAAGGTATAATTTATTTCTGCCTATAATCAAAGTATGATGCTTTGTCATTGCTGCTGTTACCCTTTCCTCCTTCCCTCCCTCTTTCCCTTCTCTCTTTTCTTCTTTTTCTTTTTCTTTCTATGGTCTTTAGCACTTCATACTTGATTATACAGTGTCTTGGTCTGCTTTTCTCTGGGATTATACTATTACAGATTTTCTCATCTGGAAATTGTATGTTTCTAATTTTTTTAACTTAAGAAGTTTTTCACTATTAATTTTTCTTGTATGTTTTTAGTGACACACACACCTCACTCTCTCTCTCTCTCTCTCTCTCTCTCTCTCTCTCATCTTTTTCCAAGGTCTTGTCATAAAACTTATACTTTTTTGCAGTCCCTCAGGTCAATGAATACCTGTTCTTTATAAAAAATTTACTTCCAAATTTCTCTTTCTTTGTATATTTGGCTATTTCTATGGTTTTTATGTTATTTATTGTTTTTTTCTTCTGTCCTCTTCATTATGGAACGGAGTCTATTTACAGTGGGCTTTCTAAAATTTATTAATATTGTATTTTTCAATTCTAAAGTTTATGATAAGCTCTTCTTTATGTCATTTATTTCTTTGCTTTGGTTTGCTATCTTTTTCTTTGTTTCAAGTATGTCTTATTCACAAAACATTTTTATGATGTCCACTTTAAAATTTTGCCAAATTTTTATAACATCTCTCATTTTGTTATTAGAATTTATTGATTATTATCTTCCACAAATTCATTTCATTCTTTCTAATTCCTGGTATGAAGGCTTATTCTATTGAATCTTGAATATTTGGGGTGTTACATTATGATACCTTGAATCTTACCTAAGCCTGCTGTCTTATATTCCATTTTTTAACACTCTTCTTGCATGAGAAGGGTAAAGGTTGCACTATTATTATTTACAGGTAGGACAGAAGTCCAGGATTCCCTCATTGATACCCAAGTTAGAAGGGGATCCTCATTCCTGCTGGGTAGTGGTGGGATTAGCCAGTCCCTTGTAGATTTCCTCTGACACTATCTTGGCTGGATTAGAAGAGCCTTATTGCTTTGCATCAAACATGCAGTGTAATCAAGGTGTGGGTCAACCTTGTTACTGCTGGGCAGAGATGAAATCCTGCACTGTAGCCTAGCTTTACTGACATGACTCTTGCAGAGGAGAGTGGTCACTCATTACCAAGAGGTGAAGGAGGAAATCAATGCTCCACTGACACTATGAGGGGAAAGTGAATATATGTAACCACATGGCAAAGGTCAAAATTTCCACTCCCTACTTATCCTCCACTGATACCACCTATAGCAGTGCAGGGATATAGTTTGCTTTAGCCTGGTGATTAAGGGATGTCTGTGCTCCCCACTCAATTATTGCTGGTAGTAGTAAAGTCATTTTTTTCTCTGCTGTTTGGTTGGAGTAGAGCATCTGTTGTCTAAAAAAAATTTCTGTTCAGCTAGTCTACCTACTCCCTCATCCTTGACTATAAAGAACAGTCTTTAGTTATAAAATTATGACTTTCTTTTTGTTGTTTTAATATTTCCATGCCCATGAGTGTTTTGGGGCTGCCTACTTTTTCAACTTCAAGTTTGGATATACTAGTAAAAAAGAAACCTCAGAGAACTCAACACCATTTGTTTCCGTGGGTCCCAAAATCCCAAGCCAGTCCTTTTTTCTCCCATTTCAGGCCTTACGCTTGCTTTATATTTAGTTTCTGGGATGAACTTGGGAAGTTTATTCGGAAAGAATTTGGGGTAGTAGTATTGCTCTTACTTGAAATTTAATCAAATACTGATGTGTCATTATGAGAAACAATACCACTGGACTAGCTTTCTGAATTTTAACTTTAAATATTACAAAGTGATATTACTCAAGAAAATTGAATTCCAGGGACTTACATAATCAATATTTTGTGGTATGCAATAATCAGAATGGGCCTGAAGAATAGAACACACTTCCAATGGCTTATTCGACACAAAACTGCTAAGCACTTCTGTGTCTGAGAAAAGACAGCCTGAAGATTCAGAAGGAAAATGAATAATCTTGCAAGCAGGCAAAAGCATTTAAAATTTAATAAATTTAGAGGCTTTATACTGTAAGCTCCCTTTTTCAATCACATTGCTGGGAATGAACAATTAAAGAAAAATGGGGTTGCATTTATCATTGAAAAAGGCATCTTAAGATACATCTGAAAGAACAATGCTATAAGTGATAGAACAATATCCATACCCCTAAAAGGAAAGCCAGTTAATATGACTATTATTCAAATATACACACCCACCAGTAAGGCTACAAATGAAGATAGAGGAGAATTATACCAGCTTCTGCAATCTGAAGTTGATCAAACATGCTATAAGGATGTACTGATAATTGCTGGTGACTGGAATGCAAATGTTGGAAACAAAGAAGAAGGCCTTGGTGACAGAAATAATGCTGGAGATTGCATGATACAATTTTGTCAGACCAATGACCTTTCCATTGCAAACACATTATTTCACCAACATAAATGGTGACTCTACATAAGGAAGTCACCAGATGGGACATACAGGAACCAAGTTGAATGCATTTATGGATAGAGGTGATGGAAAAGCTAAATATCAAAAATCAGAATAAGACCACACCCTGATTTGGGATCAGATCATTAACTTTTCCTGTGCTGTTTCAAATTGAGACTGAAGAAAATTAGACAAGTGTATAAGAGCGAATGTATGACTTTGAGTATATCCCATTTGAGTTCAGAGACTACCACAAGAAGAGGTTTGATGTGTTAGACACGAATGTTTGAAGATCAGATGAATTGTGGCATGACACCAAAGACATTATTCATGAGAAAAACAACAATGCAACAAATGAATATTGAATATTTGGCATGGCAAAGAACCAATAGATCTGTCCTAGAAGAAGGTCAACCAGAGTGTTCCTTGGAAGCAAAAAATGTCTAGAATGCTTTTGATGTATTTTGGACATATTTTCATTAAGGATCAATCCTTAGAGGAGAAAATCATGTTGTCTGGGAGAGTGGTAGGTCAATGAAATAAAAAAGAAAACCCTCCACTAGGTGGATTGACACTGTCTGCAACAATGCATTTAAACAATGCATTTACATGTGATAAAGATCACATGCCTGTCACAGAATCAAGAGTGCTTCATTCTGTTGCCACTGTGAGTTGGACCAAGTGGGGGCAACTAACAGCAACAGCATCATATACAATGTTAAAAAATTTAGATTTATAACCAGAATCAATAGGCATACTTTGAGATTATTTATATAAAATGATATTCCAAATCATATGTGCAGTACTAGGTAGGAGTTGAACCCAATGCCTGGTGTATTCTAGGGAAGTACTCCACCACTGAGCTATATTCTCAGCCCTTCTTATTTCTTTTTATTTTTCATTCATTCATTCATTCATTCATTCATTCATTTATTTTGTGGTACTTGGGAGTTGAATCCAGGGCCTTTGCATATACTTTGCAAGTGCTCTAACACTGGCTTACATTCCTAGCCCATTTTTATTTTTTAATTTGAGTCAGGGTCTGCTAAATTAAACAGGCTGCCTCTGGCTTTGAAGTCGTGATCCTCCTGCCTCTGCCTCCCATGTCCCTGGGATTATATGTACGAGCCACTGTGCTCAGCCTTGTAGGCTTATTCATCTTTTTAGCTCTCTTTCTCAGTTTTTAAAAGTGTTACTCTTGATTAAAAAGATGGCAGAATTTTAAAGGAAATAACAGATAAAAATGGATTATTATGTATCTTGACATATATATGCCTTAGACTAAAAAAAAGAAACAATAACTAGAAAGAGGCAATGAAATGGCATATCTCTATTAAGTCTTCCTTTTACAAGTAGAATGTTACTTTTGTTAGTTGTGTCAGTGTTATTGTTGTGAGAACTAGGACATAAAAAGGTACAAACACTGAGTTGGAGCTAATTAACCTGTTAAAACTCAGTGTCATCAATTCTGAGAAATAATAATAGGTGAATTCCTCATTATCCTATAGTTAGGACACTTAGCATTAATGGGTTAAGTTGAAAGCCTGATACTTCATTTTGTCACATCTGTCCTTCATACAACACAGAAAGTTTACCTCATGCCAATCACAATCCCTACTGGTTTATTTTAGAGCCTGAGATTAAAAGCAAAATAATGCATAGTAAATCCTAAATGAGTTTAATGCTTGAGAAGGGAACATAATAGGTGTCATAACAGGTACACCAGAGTGTTTTAAATGTAAAATTGTACAAAGGAAAAGGAAAGCTATGAAATGACAAGACAAACAGAATTGAAGTGCTTGGATCCTGGGTGATTAATTAAGTGCCATCACTACAGGAAATGAGTGTCAGGAGCGTTGTTTTCCCGTGCTGCATCTTGTGCAAAGTGAGGCATGATGAGAGGAGGCAAAGCCACCTTTCACATCCTGGGTGTGTTAGGTCCATAGACATAAAACCTGATGCAATCATGGGGCGATACAACGTGAGTCACTCTTGTCAGATCTGAGACACAGGGAAATGTGCCCAGAGAAAGTGTTAAAGAATTTTACAGTGTATTTGTCAACTGACTTAGGAGCAGGATTGAATTTCCTTAATCCCTCTCCTCTATTGCTCCGCTTATATTTTCATCCCTGCACTGTGTGATGCCTTTGGATTCTTGTTTTCTAGCTTTTGAGGGACTCACAGACCATCAATTTGACAGTTCTAGATGAATACCATGTTTGCCTCATCTGTTACCACCCTCCTATGACTCTGACCTCTACTGCTAACTTTGTAAGTATAGAGGTGATTTGATTTTGACATTCATTTCTTCAGTCTATTATGAATTTCCAAAATACTTATGAAACACTTTCTCTATGCAAGGTCCATATAAAAACTGAAGACAAGAAGAAGCAAAGCATATTTGTATCCTTCTATTAAAGATTTCAGATAGGAAAGGAAGTATCCATAATCCAAAGTAAAAGCAATACATACCAGAAGCCTGATGTGAAAGGATTAGAAGGAAGATGTGGAAAGTTTTCTCAGAAAAGATGGAATTTAAATTGGTTCTGTAGAATGTGTATAATTTGAATATACAGAGCTGTGGGAGGTTATTTCAGGCTGTAGACAAATGTGAGCAAAGAAAGAACATTAAATATGGGTGTTTAGAGAAATAAAGAACAGCCGTGGGGAAATGTGATATATTGGAAAATTTTATGGAAAATTTTCTTGTTTGGGGAAAGGTTTGGATCTCAAAAATGTAGAGTATTGCAGTGTGGGATTAGAATATCTTGGACTGAAAAGTAAATGAAAGAAATTAGAGAGCTAATAAAATTTGAGAAAGTATTAAAATTTTCATCCATATGTCTTTTTTTAAACTTAGGAGTTATTCATGTGCAGTGAACTGTGCACGCATTTTTAAATGACAGTTTGACGAACTAAGTAACTATGCACAATCATTTAGGAATCATGGCAAGTTATAGCACAATTTCCTGGCACTTAAATATTTGCTCAATTTGTATCAACCTTCTGATCTCATGGCACGTACAGAAAACCACTGTCCTGATTTCAGTCTCTAGAAATTTACTATTTCTCCATATTCTGGAAAATCAATATCATAAAGTATATAATATTTTTTATCACTGGCTTCCTTGGTCTTACTTAATATTTTTGAAATTCATTCATGTGTTGTGTACTAAAATCATACTTCCTAAAAGTTGTTGAATATTTGATAATAAGGATATTCTACAATTTATTCATACATTCACCAATCAATGAACATTGGACTGGCTTCCTAGTTTGGGTGCTTAACAAATAATTCTTCCACCCATGAATACTTACTTGCACATCTTCCTGTGGGCATATGTGTTCATTTCTATTGAGAAAGTACTTGAGTAGAATCATTGAGTCACAGTATTTAACTTTGCAAGAAATGGCCGCATTATTGTCCAGAGTGGCCACCTATTTTGCTTACTCATCAGAAATGTATGAGCGGTGGCTTTGCTCCACATAGTAGTCAATGATTTGTATCTGACATACAATGCTGAGCAGAGCTGAACAGTGGAAGCAGGCATTCTTACATTATTTTTCATCTTAGGGGAAAAGTATTCAGTCTTTCATCCTTAAAGTTAGACATTATATATACATACTTATATATGTATATATAGATACATGGCTGGGATTTAGCTCAGTTGGTAGAGCACTGCGCTGCAGTCTCTGAGGTCTCAAGTTCAATTCCCAGCACCGCAAAAATGGGAGAAGGGCCTGGCAATCCACTCCCAAGGCAATCCCAAAACAGTCAGCCGTTGAAAACCCTGTGAGGGTCGCTATGAGTCGGATACCGACTCGACGGCACCTAACAACAACATATATATATAGATAGATAGATAGATAGATAGATAGATAGATAGATGTAGATATAGATAGATAGATAGATAGATAGATAGATAGATAGAGATATATAGATATAGATATAGATACATAGATATATATAGGTATAGGTATGTCTCTTATATATCTATAGATATATCTATATACCTATATGGGGCTGGGATTTAGCTCAGTTGGTAGAGCGCTGCACTGCAGTCTCTGACAGTCTCTGAGGTCCCGAGTTCAATTCCCAGCACCGCAAAAATGGGAGAAGGACCTGGCAATCCACTCCCAAGGCAATCCCGAAACAATCTGCCATTGAAAACCCTATGAGGGTCCCTATGAGTCGGACAGGACTCGACAGCACCTAACAACAACAATAACATATACCTATATATAGATATACCCATGTTGTTGTTGTTGTTAGGTGCTGTCGAGTTGGTATCTGACTCATAGCGACCCTCTGTACAACAGGGGAAACACTATAGTCAGTGCTTCTCTGCTGTTCATAGGGTTTTCAGTGGCAGATTGATTTTTGGGAGGGGGTTGCCAGGTCCTTCTCCCAGCCTACAAGCCTACAGCTTCTGGTGTTCCCAGGCGGTCTCCCATCCAGGTGCTAACCAGGCCTGACCCTGCTTAGCTTCCGAGATCTGATGGGATCGGATGCCACAGGGTATAGCTGCAGGCAGATATACCCATAGATATAGGTATATCTATAGATATATAGATACTTATATACCTATCTATATATCTACATATCTATGTTGTTGTTGTTAGGTGCCCTCAAGTCAGTATCTGACTCATAGCGGCCCTCACAGGGTTTTCAGTGGCTATTTTGGGATTGCCTTGGGAGTGGATTGCCAGGCTCTTCTCCCATTTTTACAGTGCTGGGAATTGAACTTGGGACCTCAGAGACTGCAGCGCAGTGCTGTACCAACTGAGCTAAATCCCAGCCTATCTATCTATCTATCTATCTATCTATCTATCTATCTATCTATCTATCTATCTACGTATATGTGTGTATATATATATGAATATACAATCTCTACCTTTAAGTATATATCTGATATATCTATAGATATATATAGAATTAGGTATAGATATATCTCCTTTATCAGGTTGATGAAATTATCTTCTATTCTCAGTGTGTTGAGAGATTTTAATATAAATGTATATTACATTTTTCCTGCAGCTATTGAGATGATCATAGGACTTCTCTTTTTTGTCAGTGCATAGGGTGGATTACATTGATTGAATATTATCTCTCTTCTGTTATTTTCTCAGACTTTGTCTGCAATTGGGGTAATTTCTAATTTACATGTTTGCTAAAAGCATTCATTGAATACTGAGATTACAGTTTTCCTCAGGAGATTTTAGAAACCAATGATTCAACTTCTTCTCTAAATACTGGACAATTAAAATAATGTGATCATTCTTAAAGAGATTTAGCAATTTATGTACCT
>VMDO01042573.1:0-10470 GCA_007922755.1 Pedetes capensis | reverse complement strand
TTGAGACAGGATTTCGCTAAGTTACACAGACTGCATCTGGTCTCGAACTTGTGATTCTCCTGTCTCCGCCTCCCCAGTCCTGTCTTCTACTCTTGACCTCCACACCCTGTCTCCCCTACCTGAGTCAACCCTTGCCCATCCTCTGCCCAAGAACCTCCCGTGCATCCCACTGGGTGGCCCACCAGGTACACGCACTGTGGGCTGGCTCCTCCCCATTATCACCGCCTCCCTCTCTCACATTCACACATTCCCTCCACCTACACAGGCCCTGGCCCATCTGTGCAAGCTCCCTGGGCTTTTGCAAAGACCAACCATTCCCTCTGCCTAGAATGCCCTTCCCCCACATCCCTCACCTCCTCAGATCTTGGCTCAAATCCCCCTTCTCAGAGAGGCCTTCTCTGGCCTCCCCTACCTAAAATTGCAGCCACTCTCACACCCTCCATCTTCCTAAATTTTCCTCCATGGAACTTACTAGCATCTGACATTTTGTATCGTTTACTTATTTATTTGTTTATTTATTTATGCACTACTTGGTGATTGAACCCAGGGCCTCACAAATGGTACGCAAGCACTCTGCCACTGGGCTGCATGTCCAGCCTATTTTTATTTTTATTTTTAAATTTTGAGTCAGGGTCTCGCTAAGTTGTGCAGGCTCCCTCTGGCCTCGAACTTGCTATCCTCCTGCCTCAGCCTCCCAAGTGCTGGGATCACAGAGGTGGCCAAGGCGCCCAGTTCCTCTCCTGCCTCAACACAGATCTCGTGAGGTTGAGACAGGGTCTCACCAGACCCAGTCTGGCCTGGAACTCATGATCCTCCTGCCTCAGCATATCCAGTGCTGGGGTTACAGGTGGGCCCCACCAGGCCCGCACTGTGGGACTTAGTTATCCTGCTGTTCACTTGGGTGGAGACTGGGTGGGGGAGACTGGATGGGACTCAGAAATTGCCCAAGGGAACCTCTAGAAAGGCCAGGGGGCCACAGAACCCCATTTACCCAACCCTCAGGCCTGGGACAGGTCAACCGTCCACTTCCATAGCCAGAGCATTCGGGCAGAGGGTGTTAGGCCTGAGGGAAAGAGACGCCAATCACTGGGTGGAGGCGGAGCCCCCAGGGGGATGAACGATGTACGTCAGGATCAGAGACTGTGGACGCAACGCACCGACCAAGGGCGCGAGGTGTGAGCAGAGGGCTCAGGGGAGCGCGGGCATGTCTGAGGCTGGAGTGCCCGCAGTGCCAGCCGCTCAGAATGTGGGATCCCTGAGAGACAGAGGGAAGGGAATGTGGGTGCCTTACTCGCTGGACACCCTGAGCGTCAGGTGCCTTCGGGCTCAGGGTACTTAGAAAGTGGGGTTGGCAGGCTCAGGGTTCACAGAATGTCAGGGTACCCGAGACACCGGGCACCTTGGGTTATAGAGGCCCTGTGGGATCGGATGCACAGAATATGGGGTGTCTGAGGGGCGGGGCTTGTGGGGCACTCGGTGGGACTGCCCAAGGCGCAAGGCAGGAAGCTGGAAGCTAAGAGCGCCCTGGGAGAGGCATGGTGGACGCTCGCGGGGTACTGGGCACCTGCCCTGGGCGAGGCCGCGTTGGTGTCCAGAGCCCACGGCGACTGAGCAGCCAGAGGGTCTGGAGGCCGCTGGGACTATTTTGCACCGCAGCCTCTCTGTGCCCTTTGCCTTGCGAGCCCTCTGGAGTTGAAGATAGGCTGGAGAGGAGGGTTAGGGAGGGAGGGTGCCTGCTGGGAATTTGCCAAACTGAGCCAGAGGCTCCTTAAAGAATGCCACAGCGTCCCCTCCGTTAAGGGAAGGCCACCCTTTCTCTGTCCGCAGCCGTAGCCCTGTGGCACCCGATCCCGTCAGATATCAAAAGCTAAGCAGGGTCGGGCCTGGTTAGTCCTTGGATGGGAGACCGCCTGGGAACACCAGGTGCTGTAGGCTTGGGAGAAGGACCTGGCAACCCCCTCCCAAAAATCAATCTGCCATTGAAAACCCTATGAACAGCAGAGAAGCACTGACAACAGCGTTTCTCCTATTGTATGCTGGGTTGCTATGAGTCAGATACCGACTTGACTTGACGGCACCTAACAACAACAACCCTTTCTCTGGGCCTCTGGAGGGAGCAAATCAGAACCTCCTGGAGTCGCTTTGCAGCGGGAGGTGGGATTCTGGCAATGGGAGTGTGGAACTCGTGTAGCCAGAGGCCCCTGCACTCCGCGCTCTGGCCCTCTTTCTTTTCTTCTCTTTTTCTTTTTTCCGTTCTGTTTTGTTCACTGCTGGATGACGGAACCCAGGCCCTCCTGCATGCCCAGGAACCGCTGTCCCACTGAGCCGCACGGCCAGCCCCATCCTGTTGGGTTTACAGGAAGCTGGCCGCCTGGATGTGGGGGGAAGGTGTCCCGGTTGTCCCCCTAAGGCACTGTGCCCACGCCCCAGTGCGCACAGCCTTCCCCAGGTCTGTTGGTACTGCTGGTAGATCTGAGTGGGAAACTGAGGCAAAGAGAGGTGGGACCCCGTCTCCTATCCAACAGATCCGCAGTCAACCACAAATAGAGGGGCTCCTTTCTTCACTCTTAAACCTCCATGTCATACCCACTTGGTCCCCCAGATCCGGCTGCCAGAGCCTGATTGCTCACATCCAAGGCCAGAGTTCTGCCCTGAAGTTTGAGGGCCCCTTTTGGCTAGGGTTCTGTGCCATAAGAACCCCCTGTCCGGTGCTAGAAAGAAGACCGGTGCTAGAAAGAAGACCGTGGTTAAAAAGGCAGTTGCTGTTGTGAGGTGCCATCAAGTTGTATCCGACTCATAGCGACCCTCATAGGGTTTTCAATGGCTGATTGTTTCAGGACCACCTCCGGAGTAGAATGCCACATCCTTCTCCCATTTTTGCAGTGCTGGGAATTGAACTCGGGACCTCAGACACTGCAGAGTGGCGTTCTACCGTCTGAGCTAAATCCCAGCCCCCAAAAGGCAGTAGAGGTGGCAAGTGGCCACATAGGTGTGCCCTAGTCACCAGGTCAGCCTAGAAATCTGGTGTCCCTGCTGTCCCACCCCCAGTTCAGGGGCCAGGATGTACTTCTTGAAAGGATTCTTGGAGACACAGATTAATTGCCCTACACATAGTCCATTCAGACTTTCTTAGATAGTTGTTCATATCGAAGCTGGACCCAAATTTTGTGTATTGCCCACTTCTACCCCTTCCACCTTTACTCGGAAATCCTTTCCTTATTCCTCACCCATTCTGCAGCGAGCCTGGCTAGCAGTGCATTCTTTTCTCTGGACTCAGAGAGGAACTTTTTTTCCCCTTCAGTATTGGGGAGATTGAACGCAGGGCCTTGTGCATGCTAGGCAAGCGCTCTACCACTGAGCTGCACCTGTAGCCTCTTTATTTTATTTATTTATTTATTTATTTTTGTGGTACTAGGGGTTGAACCCAGGGCCTCACGCTTGCATGCTATGCAAGTGCTGGACCACTGAGCTGCACCCCAGGCCTTTTTTTTTTTTTTTTTTTTTTTACTTTTTGAGACAGGGTCTCGCTAAATTACACAGACTGCCTCTGGTCTCGAACTTGCGATCCTCCTGCCTCCACCTCCCAAGCCACTGGCATTACAGGCATGCGCCACCGTGCCCGGCCTTATTTTTTATTTTTTGAGATAGGCTCTTGCTAAATTGTGGAGGCTGCCTCTGGCCTCTACCTCTTGAACCTCCTGCCTCAGCCTCCCAAATAGCTGAGATTACAGGCCTCCACGAAGCCACTAGGTGATAGGAACTTCGTGTGTAGGGAGATACTGGGGTCTGAACTTCAGGGCCTGGCACATACTTTGCAAGTGCTCTACCAAGGGGCTCCACCCACAGCCCCATTTTTCCTTTTTTTTTATCTTGAGTCAGGGTCTCGCTAAATTAAACAGGCTGCCTCTGGCCTCACATTTGTAATCCTCCCTCCTCTGCCTCTGGAGTGGCTGAGATTAGAGGCAGGCGCCACCACAGCCAGCTGATGGGAATTTTTACCCCTGCCACAGCCTCAACATGTCCCTTTCCTCTACAATCCACGTTAGGATTTGTCTGCCCTACTGCCCCTAACACCCTCTTATTATTGTTTCCGGAGTTCTAAGATTCAGCCTGACTCCGAACTTTGCAGGCGCTGCCTGCCTTCATATTTAGGCCTCATTCCGGTGGACTCCCTTCCCCGCCGATCCAAGCCAGGGTTTAGCTCCGCCCAAGCCATCAGTCTTAAGAGTTGCACCCAGCTTTCATAAAATGGATTCAGCGGCTTGCTGCTCCCGGGTCCGGTCTCCTGAGATCCTAGCCGGATCTTACCTCCCAGGCCCTTCCCTCTCCCCTCCAAGATTCTGCCTCCCTCCCCTGGCCCCCCAGCCCCCACTCCGCCCCGAGTTGTCTATTCTGCTGAAGTGCCTATTTTTGGCCTGGGGCCCGGTCTTAGAGCCCCCACGGTGGGTCTTGGCAGTCACAGCCCTGGCTCCGAGGATCCGAGCCAGGTCGGGAGCTTTGCCCTCCTCGGGGAGGAGAGGGGATAGGAAGCTCCCTCTGCAGTCTCGGCCCGAAACCTGCCCCTCGCCTCTCACTCGGCCGGGTGCCTAGGAGCCCGAGCCCGCTCCCTGCCCTACTTATTCAAATCCATCAGCTGCAGCGCACTTCCTGCGTGCTGCAAATCCGTGCCGGGCTTTTGCTCTTGCTGAGAACCTAAAACTCATTTTTCTCTCTCTTCTTCTTCTTCTCCCCCTCCCTTTCTTCCCCCTTCACCCCAAAGCCAGACTTTTGAGGCGTTTACAGATACTAACCTCCCCCTACCAGTGCCCTCTGCCTGGGAGGCCCCGGTGAGCCCCAGGCCCCTGTCCAGTGGCCAAGGATCTTCTCGGGGGTCCCATCCCATCCCGCACGCTCCAGTCCTGGCTTTGCGTCCCTCCCTCGCCTTTCATTGTAGGTCTGGTCTCCCAGGGTAGCGGCCTCCACTCCGCCTCGCCTTCCCTTCGCATCGCCCCTGGATCCAGAAATCCCTTTCACCTGCCCGCTGCGGTGCAGCCAGCAGCGCCCTCCGTACCCGAGTCCGGCCTTTCTTTCGCCCCTCCCTCTTGCACGTCGCTGCCAGGAAGATGTGGGGGGCAGCCCACGCCGCCTCGGTCACCAAGCAGCCCCCCCTTATCTCTCCGATCCCCTGCAAGCCCAGGTCCGA
The DNA here is from genome assembly GCA_007922755.1 of Pedetes capensis. NCBI lineage: Eukaryota > Metazoa > Chordata > Mammalia > Rodentia > Pedetidae > Pedetes > Pedetes capensis. Next base: position 5,288 of record VMDO01042573.1, on the reverse strand, counting down.
GGAGCTCTAGGCCAGATCTTCCTCGCGCCCATTGCATATGCCTGACGCATTACTCTGTCTCCCCGAGGAAGGATCGGGCCCGAAATTTGCGTGCCCGGGGTGCATCTGGCCCTGTCGCGGCTCGCGCCCCACCCCCACCCCCGCCCTCCCCGCTCCGTGGCGTCCAGCCCGGGTTTTGTCTTCCCGCGCTCCCGGTTTTCCCCTTCGCCGGGCGCGGCGCCCTTCCCTGACTTCATTGCTGGAAGACCCTCTCCCGGGCTCCTCCAGGCCTGTCCTCCAACCGCGCTCCCGGGTCTAACGCGGGGGATCCAGCGCGTCCCCCGCCCTGTCCCCACGTTTCCAGGCAGAGGCGAGCGCAGGCGCAGGGGAGGCGAGTCCAGTCCGGGTTTTGGGGCGCGCTCCCGAGGCGCCCGGGCCGCTCCCCGCCTCGGAATCCAGGCCGGGTTTCGCGCGCGCCCGCCGCCCCCCTCCCGGAGCGGGTGCGCCGGGGAGCGGGGCGAGCAGGCGGCTTGTCATTGCTGGTGCCCGGCGCCGGCTCGGTCCGCGCGTCCTGCGGTGCCCACGGGCCCGGTCCGGCGCCCCCCGCTCCGGCCGCCCCGGGGGTGCGACGCAGCCGCCGCCGCCGCGCCCGCCGCCCGCCGCGCCCCGCCACCCCCGCGCCGCGCCGCCCGCCCCGCGCCCGAGCCCCCCGCGGCCACTGCGGGCAGCGCGAGCCGTCGGCGCGGGAGCTGTCGGCGCTGCGGCGCCCCCGCCTCGCCGTCTGCCGAGGAGGCCCCGGCCGATGGGGCCGCGCGGGCCCCGGAGCGGCGCGGCCGGTCGGCGGGGGCCCGCGCGGGCGCCCCGTTAACCCCGCGGCCGCCGCCGTCGGGGGGGCTGGGAAGTCGCCTGGGCGCACACGTGCCGCCTCCGTCGAGCCGCGGAGCTGCGGGGGAGATGCGGGCGGCCGCCGGCGCCGCCTCGGGGGGCTCCGCCTCGCCCCAGCCCCCGGAGCTCTGACGCCGCCCCCGCCCCGCGCCGCCCCCGCCTCCCTCCCCGGGAGGGGCGCAGCCCCGCTCGCCCCCGGCCCCGCGCCGCCGCCGCCGCCGCCGCGAGGGGGTCGCCTTCCGAGCGGTGCCAGCGCCTCCTTTTTTTTTTTCCCTCCCCCTTTTACAATTTTGGTCGGTGGCGGCGGTGCCCGGCCCGAGAAATTTGGAAGGGACACGGAGGCCGCCCTCGCCCCGCCACCCCCGCCGCCCCGGCTCCGGGAGATGTGCCGGGCGGGGGGCCTGGGTCCGTGGAGCCGCAGGAGCAACGTGCAGGGGCGACCCCGGAGCAGCGCTGGACAGGTGAGTGACAGGCGGCGGGCCCCGGGCGAGGGGGGCGCCGCACCTGGGCCAGGTGTGCGGGGCGGACGGCTTCGGGGCCGGGGCCTGTCCTGGCCGCGCGGGGGGAGGGGACGCGGGAGCCGCGGGTCGCCGCACCTGAGTGGCGGGGGGCGGCGGGCACCCCCCCCCCACTGGCGAGGGGGTCGGGAGGGGCGGCCCTAACGGAGCGCCGGGTACACGGGGCTGGGGTGCGGATGGGCGGCCGCAGGGGGCCCGGCGGGGGGAGGGGCCCGCGAGTGTGCCCGCGCGTGGCTCCGTGCGCCCGCGCGCGCGCCAGCCTTTGTGGGGAAGCGGCGCGGCGGTGGCTGCCTGCGTGTCCCCGGTGCGTGTGCGCGCGGGTGCCTGGCGCCCTGTTTGTGTAGGTGTCTGGGTGGGAGCGTAGCGGGTGCGTGTGCGCGCCGTGCGCGAGCCCCGACCCCCGGAGCAGCCGCGCCGAGGGGCTGGCACCGCAGGGGGCTGGGCCGGGAAGGGGGCGGGGGGTTGTTTTTCTCCGGGAGGCAGTGACGCGGGGGGTGGGGAGGGTCTGTCTGGGTGTCGCGGCGCCGCTGTCGGGAGGAGGGGGTGCAGCGGGCCGCGTCTTCCCTTCGCAGTGCCGGGCTGAGCGTGGTCCGAGCCTCTGCGTGCGACTCGGGCTCCGCGGGCCGGCCGTCCCCTGCCTCCAGGTGTGCACTGGGCAGAGCTGCTGCGTGGGCAGAGTTGTCATCGGCCCATCTGAGGGTCCTGGGACAGAAGTCCAGGCTCCAAGTGTGTGTATGTTAGGGGGGATGCGTGTGCCTCTCTACGGCCAGAAGATGCCCTCCGGAGGCCTCGCTCCGCTGCGTCCCTGGCACCCCCGTGGGAACGGCGCCCCGCGCGCGCACAGCCCCCGCGCGCGCACATCCCTGTCCCCATACTTGAGCTTAGTTCAGTGCCAGCCTCAACCCTGCCCAGCATCTCCTGGACCTTCCTGGTCCCTGCCTCCCCCAGCCTTGGAAGCTTGCGTGGGTGTCCCCTCCTCCTGCTCCCCCAGGCCGAGGCGCAGCCCCTCGCCCCCCCCCCCCGATCTCCCGCAGGACCCTGAGCCCCGATCTGCCTTTCCACATCCAAACATGTGGTGCGCTTGGGGGAGCGGGGGGAGGGGCGCAAGATGGCCGCCAAGATGGCTGGCCGCCCGCCTTCCTCCCTGGCCGACTCCCCCTCTCTCTGCTGGCCTTGGGGCCCGGGCTTCTCCGGGAGTCACCGTGCAGAGGGAGCTGGAGTTTGTGGGGACGGGTGTGGGGGGTACCGCTGAGGGTGGATGTCTGCTCTGGGACCGGTGACCTCCAGTGCTGCTTGGAGAGAGGCCATGGGTTTCCGCTTCTCCCTTAGGTACCCCAAAGGTGGGATGGGTGTGTAATCCGATCCCAGGACCCAGCTCCTCCACTCTGGCCCCCAGCCTGGGACCTCCCTGGCCTCCACCTGCTCTCCTGGGCCTGGCACCCCAAACTGATCACTGGGATGCTCCGAGGAGGGGCCCCAGGCGCTCACCCTGTTCTTCATCTGCCCTACAGCCAGGGCCTGGGTCAGGTCCCAGCCCTGGGGCCAGGTGACTTCGCCCTCCTCACCACACCCTTCCCACTAATGCCGAATTTATTACTTAAAAGTAGGATGAAAAGCAGGGAGAATAAGAGAAGGAATACAACCTTCATTATCATATCGAGAAAATTATCCGTGATTTTCCTAACTAGCAATTTGCTTGCCACGCCGTTCAGAACTGACTTGCCCATTAATTACAGAGATGAAAAATCATCTGGAAAGCTGAAAAGGGAACTCATTCCGTGGCTGGCGGCAGTGGCACCCGCGCACTGAGCCACGGCCACATAGGTGTGTGCTCTCACGTATGGGGACCAGCCCTCCCGCTGGCTCGCCACCCTCCCCCCCCCACCCCCGTGGCTTCACCAGGGCCACGCTGTGCGAGTTGCTCCTACCCTCTGATGCCCCGCTAGGTGTGCCCTGTCGCCCTCCGTGGGCCCCGTGCGGGCATGAGTTCCCTGCGATCGCCCTGGCCGCTGCCTGTCCTTGGGTGTGGAGACAGCGCCCGGGGCTGGGGGAGGGCGGGGAGCTGGGGACCAGCGCACCTGGGCCGCGGAGCCTGTAGGGAGGAGATGGAAGCGGGAGCCCCGAAGCCAGGCTTCTATTCGCAGCCTGCCCAGGGGACCCCATCTCCTGGGGGGAGGCGGAGAAGGGGGAGGGGCCTTGGGCGCCAGGGCTGAGTCTGTTTCCCTGAAGCCGTCCGGGCTCCTGGCCGGTGGCGGCTCTACCTGCACAGGGCCGCGCACTGCCTGCATCCTCACTGGGCTGCCAGGATGGCTGGGGAACCCGTGGCGCTTCGGCCCTGCACAGGCGTGGGTCGGCAGGAGTGGGGGATGCTCAGCTTCCCAGAGCCCCCCTCGCATCCCAGCCCGCCGGCCACGCGAGCTGCGCTGCAGCTCCTGGTCTCCCGTCCCCGCCCGCCTCCCCCGCCAGACGTGTGGCCAAGGACACCGAAGGCTCTGGTTTCTGTGTGGGCTTCTGTCGCGGATCCGATTTCCAGACGCCAGACTCTTCCCCTCCTCCAGCCCCTCCGTGGGGAGGCCCGGGGCGGCCTCCTGAGTTGGGGGTTCCCTGGTGACCCTGGAGGTGCCTCCCAGGCTAGGTTGGGGCCCAAGGCACAGAGGTGGAATGCGGAAGGTGGGGTCCTAGGGTGAGGTGGGACGAAGTCTGGCCACGAGAGGGACACTTGCTGTCTTGAGTCAAGGCTGCACCTGTGCGTAGGGGTCTCGGATGGGGTCATGTGTGGCCGCGCGGGGTACCTCACGTATTGGTGTGCGTGAGCGCTGCAGAGGGGTAGCTGTGACCCGGTGGCTCCAGGGGATGCGCAGCTGTGTGCGTGCACACGTGGGGCTGCCTGCCACTCTTGTGCACCTGGAGGTGTGTGCTCAGATGTGTGCTCACGCCTTCCTGGAAGCTGGGCTAGGTGCGCCTCTTTTTGCGACCTGAAATCACGTACCAAGTGCTTTCTTTACCCCGTACCACGCTGGGGGTGCCCAGGGTAGAAGGCAGAGGCCACATTCTGTCCCCACCAGCACTGTCTCGCGTCATGTAAAGGACTTCAGTCCTACCTCAGGAGCAGGGGAGAAAGCTTGTGCTTGTCCCCACACACCCTGTGGAGGGTAGCCCCAGACTGTGAATGCAGCAGGCACCCCCCACCCCCTGTCCACACACTGCATGAATCTCAGGTGTAAGGCACAGTCACAATCTTTCCTGTCACCTCTTCCTCATCCCCTCCCTTTTCCATGCTCCTCCAACATGGAATCGAGATTCCACCCCAGGGCCTTTGCACTGGCTCTTCCTTCCACCCAGAGCCCTCCCCGTGCACCTAACAAGGCTTCTGCTCTTCTACCTGCTTCCAACCTCATCTGTGCAACAACTTGTACCCCATGCATCCTGCTGCAAACTGCATCTTGGCCCAACCCTCCTGGCTTTCCCTAGAGCTGATGGCTTTTTCACACACTCCCTAATTTCCTGATTTATTGTGCCTGCTGGTTTAACTGTCTGTCTCCCTGACTAGGATCCAAGGGCTCAGGGATATTGTCACTTGGTTTGCTTTTGGGGCCCTGGTGCGTAGAATCCTACCTGACGCACAGGACTGTTTGGGAAATCATACCTGAGCCGGGCACGGTGGCACGTGCCTGGCATCCCAATGCTTGGGAGGCTGAGGCAGGAAGACCGTGAGTTCCAGGCCAGCTTGGGCCTTGTGAGACCCTGTCTCACCCTCTCCAAATCTCGTCTCCAGGTGGGGGAGGAGCCGGGCATGGTGGCCATGACTATGATCCCAGCACTAGGGAGGCTGAGGTGGGAGGATTGTGAGTTCAAGGCTAGCTTGGGCCTCACGAGACCCTGTATCAGAGAGAGAGAGAAAAAAAA
>VMDO01042572.1:0-10466 GCA_007922755.1 Pedetes capensis | reverse complement strand
ACAATTAAACTCCAGTAATACTGACCAAGAAAAATAATACAAATTGACAATATTATTTTTGAAAGAGAGTACATCACTATAATTTTAATAGAATCAGTATACTACATAATTATTATGAGCAATTTCATATAAAAATTAGAGGATATTCATTACATATTATTTAGATGCAATAAAAATGATACTAAACAATTGAATAGAATTGAGTTAGGAATTGATTCTGCAATTGAATTTTGACTATTGTATGACTTAATTCAATGAATGGAGATGATATTTTTATCAAAAATGATGCTGGAATCCTTAGTAAGCCATGTTATAAAATGAGCAATGCTTAACCCTTGTTGTTGTTGTTGTTAGGTGCCATCGAGTCAGTATCTGACTCATAGCAATCCTCTGTACAACAGGGGAAACACTATTGTCAGTACTTCTCTGCTGTTCATAGGGCTTTCAATGGCAGATTGATATTTGGGAGGGGGTTGCCAGGTCCTTCTCCCAGGCCTACAGCTTCTAGTGTTTCCAGGCAGTCTCCCATCCAGGTACTAACTAGGCCTGACCCTGCTTAGCTTCTGAGATCTATCGGGATCGGATGCCACAGGGCTACAGCTTCAGGTTGCTTAACTCTAACCAACAACTATTGCAGAATTGTTATAGATCTATGCATTAAGTATATCAAGATTCTAAGAAATTGTAAGAGCTAATTTCAGTCCTAACAGAGAATGTAATCATACTAAATGTAAAAGAAGACATGAATTAGTAGGACTTCATCAAAATTAAAGGGTTCTGCTCATTTAAAGATACTATTAAGGGATAGGAAGACAAGCCATACATTATAAGAAAATATGCAAAATACTGTACTCTAAGGTTTTATGTGCAGAATATATAAAGCACTTCAGTAAATCAATAATAAATGTAGCATAATAAAAGGGATAATATATGGAATATAAACTTCATAAATAAGTACATACAAATGGCTAACAAAAAGTTGTAAACATGTGCAACATCCCGTAGATATTAAAAGTTACTACATCACACCAACAATAGCTACAATTAAAGAATAAAAACTGGCAATGTTTACGAAGTATCAGATCAGCTGACCCTCAGAAGTTGTTGGTAGGAATGTAAGATGCTGTTACCTTAGTGTACTATTTAACAATCTCTTAAAATGCATCACTGTATAAATCCAAAATTTCTACATATTATTAATTAATAAATTAATAAAAATATGTTTTCAAATAAGTATTTAGATAAGAATATCTATAACAACTTTACTTATAAAAGTCCAAAATAAGGAAGAATTCAAACATTCACCTATAGGAGAATGGATAAATAAAATAGTGCATACTCATTCACTGGAATACAATAAAGTAACAAAAAGAAAAGTTTCTAATTAGTGGAAAAATATTTCTGGAAACCAAGTGCATGAGAAAATAAAGAAACCAGGCATAAAATGTGTGTACTATATCTTACTATATTTCTTTAAAATTCTATAGCAATCAAAAGCAATGTTTTGTTCGGGAAGATGAATAACACCAGAGACTCTCATTCATTCTTGATGGGAATACAAAGTGGTGGAACCACTTTGGAAGACAGGTCAGGAATTTTTTTCACAGTCTTATCATATGATCCAGCAATCATAATCCTGAATCTTTTTGGATTCCAAAGCTTATGTCCATATAAAAATATGTATAAATATTTATAATCATGGTTACTGGAAATAGTCAAAATTTCCTTCAGTAGTTGAATGCACAAAACAATATGTGATATATCCATACCACAGAGTACTATTTAGTAAGAAAAAGAATGAAATGTCAAATTAAATAAAAATAGGCCAGGCACCATGACAAATGCATGTATTATCAGTGAGTCTGGAGGCTGAGGCAGGAAGATCACAGGTTGGAGGTCAGAGGCAGCCTAAGTAACGTAATGAGGTTTTGTCTTAAAATAAAAAGTAAAAAAACAAAGCAAAACAAAAAACAGGACGGGAAGGGGCTGGGGTGCTGCTTAGTGGTGGAGTAATTTTCTAACATGCTTGAGGCCCCTGATTCCAACCACAGTACTGAAAAGAAAAAAAAGTTAAACAAAAACATGAAAGAGTCTTAAATGAAAATTGCTACATAAAATAAGTATAGCAATCTGGGAAAAACCAAAACAATGGAGTTGGTAAACAGATCGATGGTTGCCAGGGCCTAGGGGATGGGGAAATATTTGAATAGGTAAAACACAGGGGAGAGTAGTAAAGCTAACCTGTATGTTACAGAGTGTGTGTATTATGATAGTATACATTTGGTAAAATACACAGAACTTTGTAGCACAAATCAGGGATCCTAATGTTTGCAAATTTAAAAATAAATGATTTAAGAGATCAGGGATCCCAGGATGGAAGGCTGACTGTGACAAAAGAGTCTAAATCTGTTATAAATATATGAAAATAAACTCACAGAGGTTGGAAAAAATGTGCTCATCTAAGAAATTTAGAGTTGATATTGGTAGAATAATGCAAAAAGGAATTGTATTTCAGTGCTGTACTGTAATTGGTGAATTGTGAATTAAATAAATGGATGTTGAACGGTAGATGTCAAATTGATCATTATGGGTGTAGAAGTTACAGAAATAAACCTGGAATGATATAAGTGGCAAAGAATTAGAATCAGAGATATGTGTATCTTTTTACATTTAGCATAATATATGGAGAAAATAATCACATTGAAATATTCATATATATGTGTACATACACAGGTTGCACATATATTTCTTTGATCCCTCAGCTGAGCAATTTAGAAGCAATGGCACTGTAATAGAGCACACCAACAGACTAACTCTTGGCTTTAATGTTATTATACCATATAAAGTACTCAGCATCTTTGGAGAAAGATCTGATTCATACACAGAATAATTACAAATAATACATGAAGATACTTTTTCCTTGATTATTAACTGAAGAGTCACAAAGAAATTCCCTGAGTGTTGTAAATATTTTGTATCTTAAGTTGCAATTATGAAAGTATATGTATTTGTATAAATTCATTAAATTCATATCTAAATCAACATATTATACTTCTGGACAAAGGGAAAGAGTAGGGACTGTATTTTTACTTTTACCTCAAATATAAGAAAATTGTGAAAATAATCACACTCAAAATCTTGAAAAAGATTAAAAAATGACAAAGAAAAGAGTGAATGCTATGATTCTCCCATCTTACTTCTTCTTGAGTTCAGGAGGTAAAATTAAGAGTCCTGTGATTACAAGGCATGTAATGTTCATAAGGAAGGGTTCAAGAAAGGAGAAAATTACAGACAGAATCCTAGAAATTAAAAACAAATTCTATTAAAGTACTAAACTGAGTACTGATCAACTTATGTGTATGAGGACAATAAATAAGGTTAGAGAACCATTCAAAATAATTATAAGAACAAAGGTCACACAGGGAAAGAAAAGTATCTGTATCCAACAGGTGAAATGGGAAACCTTATAATTCAGGTGATTGTTTAGACATGGCTTTGGCAACTTTCACCTATGAGTCATTTCTGGTCTGTGACCTAATTTGGTATAGACTTTGAGCTAAATGTCATGGGCATATTAAAAAGAGATTTAAAAATAATTACAGACAGAAATAAAGAATATGTTACAATGACCATATGTGACCCTCAAATGAAATATGCAGTAACTTATGTATATGTCATTTTACATAAATTTCATTTACAAAAATATTTGTGATGTTCTTGACAATGTACTGATAATGGTCTTGCTCAGTAGTGGGGGAATATTAATACTAGATCAATTAAACTGATTTTCCTCTTTAAGAAACAAAGATTAAAAGCAAGACCCTAAATGAACACATTATATTTAAATATCTTAACTATGTCCCAAAACAAATCTCAAGAATAAAAAATACTCAGCAGCTAAAAAAGTAAAATTCACATAGTTTCCAATAAAATGTTACCAGGTATGTAAGAAATCAGGAAAATAGAAACCAAGTGAAAATAAAAACCACTTGATAGAAACTGAATCACAAGTGATATGGATGATAAAAATAGTTCAAAGAGCTTTAGTAAAGTGTTTTCTTAAAATGACTATATCTTGTACAGCTAAGAAACTAGACAAAAGTTGAAAATCTTAAGTAGAGACATGAAATATATGTGCACACACGCACACAAAATTTTTCTAGATAAGAAAACAATAATATGTAAAACATACAATTAACTAGATAGAATTTATGGTAGATTAGACATTTCAGAAGAAATGTAAAATGTAGTGATATAAATGCAACAAAACATAATGAGATAAAGATTCTGCAATAAAATACAAAATAAAAACACAGTTAAAAAAATTGGGCAATAAATTGAGACAACTTCAACTGGGCAATTAGGTGTGAGTGGTGTCCCTGATTAGAGAGGAAAAAATTACTTGCAGAAAAAGTATGTTGTTGTTCTTAGTTGCTATTGAGTCAGATCTACCTGATAGTGACCCTGTGTACAACAGAATGAAATACTCCTCGGTTCTGTGCCAAGCATATGATCTTTATTATGTTTAAGACCATTGTTGCAGATACTATGCCAGTTCATCTAGTTGAGGATTTTCCTTTTTTACATTGACCTAACACTCCCAAATATGATGTCCTTCTCTTGGGAATGGTCCCTCCTGAATACATGTCCAAAATATGTAAGAAGCAGTCTAGCCATCCTTGCTTCCAAGGAGCAATCTGGTTGCACTTCTTCTAGGATAAATCTGTTGGTTCTTCTGGCAGACCATGGTATATTCAATATTTGTCTCTACCTCTGTAATTCAAAAGCATCAGTTCTTCTCTTGGCTCCCTTATTCAGTGTCCAGCTTTCACAACCATAAGGTGTGACTGAAAATACCATCGCAACAGTCAAGTGCATCTTCATCTTCAATGTGACATCTTTACTTTTTAACACATTAAAGAGGTCTTTTGCAAGAGCTTTTCCCAATGCAATGCATCTATTAATTTCTTCACAGCTACTTCTGTGAGTGTTGATTATAGAACCAGGTGAAGCAAAATCTTGCATATCAACTTTTTCTCCATTTATCATGAAGTTTCTTACTGACCCAGTTGTAAGATTTTGTTTTGTTGATATTGAGGCTCAACCCATAATGAAGGCTGTATTCTTTGATCTTCATCAAGTAAATGTCTCAAATCCTCTTCACGTTTAGCAGTTTGATATTATTCAAAGCTAGTGGAAATTATAAATCGACAGTTCTAAGCAGCTTAATAAACTATGACAGAAAAAAGTAATGAAAATTACACAAAGGTAAATTATAATAAAATTACCTAAAATCAATGAAAGAAAGAAAATCTTATAACCAATAAGAGGAATAAAAAACTAAAAATAGAACTACTATATGATCCATTTATACCACTGCTGGGTAACATAAGGAATCAAAGTCAGCATGCAAAAGAGATTTCTACATATTTATGTGGCATTATTCACAACAGCCAAGTTATAAAATAATCATAGGTGCCCATCAATGGATGAATGGATAAGGAAAATATAGTACCTATACACAATGGGGTCTTATTCAGTAATAATAATAATGAAATTATGCCATTTTCAGGAAAATGGATAGACCTGGATGTGATTAAGAGAAATAAGCCAGAGTCTGAAAGACAAACTTGTAATATTTTATCTCAGATGTGTAATCTAGATTTAACAAAACAAGACATGAAAGTAGAAGAGGACAATTTGTGAAAAGGAAAGTGAGCAGGAGGATGGAGAAGCAAATGAGAGTAATGGGGGTGGTAAATATGATGAAGTCACCTTGTATGTATCAATGAAAGTATCATGATGAAATTCAGTGTTTGTCAAGTTACATATGCTATTATAATCAATAAGAGGAAAAAATAGAAGCAAAATCAAAGTGACAGCTGACTTCTCCAGAAACAACACTAGCTATAAAACAGTGGAGTCATATCTTTAACATGGTAGAAGAAAAGATATGTCAATTTAGATTGTTTTTTACTTCATGGAAAAACTCTCAAACATATGAGAAATAATGTTCTCTTAGGTAAAATGCTACATGCACTACCAAGATTATTAAATAGAATAACATGAAAAAAAATAATAGAAGCAAAACTGGATTTACTAAAGGGAATAAAGAGTATTGAAAATGTAACTACATGAAAAAACAAAAGTTTTTTTCTTATTATTTAATATATTTAAATGAAATTAACTGTTTAGGTCAAAATTGATAAGAACATATTTAGAGATTTATAATCTTAAGTAAAACACTTGATATCAATAACATAAAGCCCTGGAGAGAAGAATGGAAGGAAACTACTCTGATTGTTATGCTATACATGAAGTAGCAGAATGTCTCTTAAAGAGAGAATACGATGTTAAGGATATATATATAATAAGTACAAAGCAACAAGTAATTTAATATGAGCAAAGTTATAGCTATTAAACAAAGGAGTTGAAATGGAGTTAAATAGAAATGCTCAATCAAGCCAATAGTACTAGAAAAAGAGAAAATAAGAACAAGTAAATGCAAAAAAGGAGAAAAGAAACAGCAAAAAAGTGGATGTAAATCTAAATATATTGATAATTACACTAAATGTTAATGACACAAGTTCTCTTAAGTGGGAGAAATTGTCAGTTTGGATAAAAATATCAAGACCAAATTATTTGCCACACAGAAGAAAACAACTTTATGTAGAGATACCATAATATATTAACTGTGCAAGGACAAAATAAAAGATATGTTAATGAATTATCATTTTAGGTAGGAATAAAGGGAATTGAGGACTCTACAGCCATCTGCTTGTAAAACATCTTTTGAGATATAAATATCAAATCAGCTTCCTTCTTACTAGGATAGAGGTATTTGCAAATAGTATGTTAATAAATCATACCCCCTACAAATGACATAGTGAGTGGCCGGTAACACCCTCTACGTATGAAGACAACAAATGCATCCATGTCTGAGTAAGGCAAGATGACCTTGTTTTAAAGCAAGACCCCTGCTGTGTTAAAGATCTGTTTTAAAAATAAAGGACAGCCTAAACCAAAAATGGAAAGAAAAATGACACACCTGAATACAAGAAAAGAAATGGGAGACGTCTCTGTCCCCTTAAAGAGATAGAGACTCATAAACCTCAAAAGCCCCATTACCTGGGCCAGTCATTCACAGCTGTTAGCAGAATTCCCTTGTTGAACCTACCTGCTTTCTAACTTCTAATATGGAAAGCGTAAATGTAGTTGCCTACAGAGCTTTACTGTTAGGCCTTCCCACTTTCTGACTTCTAACTTATATAATGTAACCGTTTCTCTGTACCTCTTCCATCTCCTTTCCCTCAGCACCTATACCCTGATGGTTAAGGCATTGTCCCCTTCTCTAACTTCAATAAACCATTCTGAAGTTTCCTTTTGTGTTTGGTTTTAAGCTCTTTTACTATTGATATCCAAAACCATTGAAGAAGGACTCTGCATCCCATGGTAAAACTTACACTTAAAGAAAGCTCAAATGTTTATATTAGTGTCAGGAAAGTAGATTATAGAACAAAGAATAATAGCACAAATAAAGAAGTTTATTTTATAATAATAAGGAGATCAATTCATCATGAGAATGTAAAAACCCTAAACACTTATGCAAACAGTAATGCAATTTCAGAATACATTTTTTCAAAGGCAAACAGGAAAATTCCCAATTATAGTCAGAAGTGTAAACATTGCTCTGCCAATAATTAACAGAATGTCAATAAGGATTTGGAGAACCTAAACATTATCTGTCTGGGACTTAGCTCAGTTGGCAGAGCGCAGCTCTGCAGTATCTGAAATCCAGGGTTCGATTCTCAGCACCACAAAAATGGGAGAAGGACATGGCAACCCACTCCCAAGGCAATTTTGAAACAATTAGCCATTGAAAATTCCATAAGGGCTCCTATGAATTGGACACAACTCCACAGCACCTAACAACCACAACAGCAACAAAAACCATCATTAATCAACTTCACCTAAGAAGATGTTTACAAAATACCAACCAACAATACCAGAGCATAGTATTTTTAATTATATATAGAATATTTACTAAGATTGATTATACCCTGTGTCTCAATTAGAGTATTGTGAAATTAAAAAGTGTTTACATAAAAAATATGCTGTATGCTCACAATGGAATTTAGTTAGAGATCAGTAATAATGTTTTTAATATAATGTTCTAACATTTGGTAAAAAAATACTGTATTGTAGATAACTTATGAACTCAAGGAGAAATCAAAAGAGAAATTTTAAATATATTCCATTGAATGAAGATGGAAAGATATCATATCACCTTTTGTTTGGGCAGTTACAGTGAAACAGAAGGAAATTTATAAACAAAAACACCTTTTTAAGAAAAAAAAAGTACATCTCAAATCAGTTTTTACCTCATGGAACAAGAAAGAAAAGAGCCAACAAAGCAAAAACAAAGTAGAGGAAAGAAAATCCCAAATATCAGTGTAGAAATCAGTGAAATAGGATATTTAGAAAATATATAAAATAAATAGAATTCAAAACTCATTCCAAATTCTGCTCTTGATTTAAAAACGTTCATCAAACTTTGAATAGAAAGAAATTTCTTCAACATGTACAAGGTTGTCTCTGGAAAAATTATACCTTGTATACTTAATGATGAAAAGTTGAATGTTTTCTCCTTAAAATCAGGAACAAAGGTAATACATTTGCTTTCACTATTTATCTACAGGACATTTTTCTGGAGGTGGTGGATATATTCACTATTTTGTTTGTGCTGTTATTTTATATGTGCATAGGTATGTCAAAGCTTATTAAAATTTACCATTTAAATAAATGTAGTTTATTATAGGCCAATTTTACTTCAATAAAGCTATTAAAATTCTGTGTATAACTACATCAAAACCATATCTAAAATATTATTAGAAAAATATACAAATGAGAACTATTTAGAGAATTTGGATTTCTACTCAGTGCCTGTACAGAGGAGTTAGTAAATAACATAAAGACTAGAAAGAAGGAAGATCATTCACCCCAGATTTTAGGTCCCCAAATTTTCCTAACCTTTCAATCTGAGTGGTCTTTCTAAAATGCTAGTTTGAGGATTCCAGTGTCTCCTTTTAATCTTTTCTCTGCCTAAATATGACTTGTATATCTGTGCAGTGATAATTTATTTCCCTGTTTTTATCTCTCAGTGACAACTAAATTTTGTCCTCTGAAGAATCCTGCTCAACTAAGTTGCCCATTGTCTGAATATATTTCAGAACATGCTGAATCTTCTCAGTTTCCTTAAGATATTTTTCCTCTGTCTGCATAAATCTTCCTCATTATGCCATCTTTTAAAACATCTCCTCCAGAGGTCCTTCCTTGGCTCTTTGGACCAAAACAGCTACCATTATTCTGTTATGTGAAATATTTAGATTTAAATTAAAAACAGATTTTTTGTACCAAGTGTATTAGATGGATTTGAAGAAGGAGTGAACACAAAAATTGCCAAAAAGCATAAGAATTAATAGACAAAAAAGTGTATTTTACTCTCAATTTTCATTCATGATTATGGAATATAAAATGTGTACAACTTTAATGACATTGATCATGTCTGCTAAAGGATTGTATCATACTAAGCCATATTAGTAAAATCACTGTAAATTATGAGTTTGAGCATAACTATGAACTCTAATAAAATAGAACTTACTCTTTGGGATTTCTCTGGAGCTGTTTCTCTGGAGCTATATTTTAATGTTCTTAAATGTGAGCCCGTGTAGTATTTTTTAAATGCCCATCTCATCCATGTTCCACTCAAAGAAATGGAGGTAAGAAGTCAAGGACATAGGACAAGTGAAGTTATAACAAAAAAGAGAAAAAACAGGACTAGATTTCAGTTTTATTTTCAAGCAAATAAAAATGAAGTTGAAAAAACATAAATTGGAGAAATTTTTTTCACTCATTTAATGTAGAGGGATGTGGTGGAGTTATAGATGTTTTTATCTTGTTTGTTAAGTACCATTGAGTCAGGTCCAACTCATAGTGACCCTATGTACAACTAAATGAAACACTACTCAACACTATGCCATGGACAAGATCTTTTTTATGCTTAAGTCCATTGTTGCAGCCACTGTGTCAATCCATCTAGTACAGGGTATTCCTTTTTTCATTGACCTACCCATTCTTCCAACGCAGTGTCAAGATTGGAGGAAGACTCATTAACAACCTGCGTTATGCAGATGACACCACTTTGCTTGCTGAAAATGAAGAGGATTTAAAATATTTACTGATGAAGATCAAAGATCATAGCCTTCAGTATGGGTTATGACTAAACATCAACAAAACAAAAATCCTTACGACTGGGTCAGCACGCAACTTCACATTAAATGGAGAAAAGATTGAGGTTGTCCAAGATTTTACTTTGCTTGGCTCTATAATCAACACCCGTGGAAGCAGCAGTCAAGAAATCCAAAGATGCATTGCTCTAGGAAAAGCTGTGGCAAAAGATCTCTTTA
>VMDO01042571.1:0-10467 GCA_007922755.1 Pedetes capensis | reverse complement strand
CCCAGACCACACTCTGTCTCTAATCTGCTGCCAGCTAATATTAAAATATCTGAACCAACTCCTCATCTCTGGTCCACTAGGCCCTATTAAGGTCTCCAGAGTGGAGGCATCGGGGCTGTGGCTGCAGGCAGACTTCTCGGGCCTCTGATCTGCCACTCATGATCTGTGTGAGCCTGAATCCACAAATGTATTTCCTTGTGCCTCAGTTTCCTCTTAAGGTGTTACCAGAACAAAGGCATCTGGTTTACCATGTCCTCTGTAATTTCACCTTGAAATAGACACAAATACCTGAGCTTGGCCCAGGGGGGCTGCTTTGTGAGGATCCCAGGGTTCCCTGAGCCTGGCCCGACTGAGTCCTACAGGGGTGTCTCAGGGCCATGTCCTGGGGAGGCCTCTAGGGTGCTGGGCTGAGCCTGATCTCCTGGGCTGCGCTACCCCCTCCCACCATCCTTGTCTCTATGGGGTGGAGTCAGGCAATGGATTCTCATGTTTTGAATTCATCTTCCCTGTGTGTTTCTTGAACTGAAAGCCCAAACCCCAATGTGAGGAGAGAACAGAGAGAAAAGTAGTCTCTGTCCAGGCCCGACAGTCCTGTGTGTATGAGGTGGCAGTAACCCCACCCAGTACCTAGAGGTCATGGAAAGTCACTCACTGTACACGAAGAAACGTCCCTCTGCATTCATAGTCGTCATATTGGGGAAAGCAACTTGCAAGAGGTAGGGGGTGTCATCGTCCTTGGTGACATTCTGGATTCTCAAGGATCCATTTTTGAATATGGTCTCTCTACCAGTGAAGAAAGTTCCTCTTATGAATATCTCCGATTGTATTTCATACATTGCAATTATGACCTGTGTGTATTTACTGAGAACTTTGAACCAGCGATAGCCTTGGAGGTTTTCTGGCAATTGATTGACAATGAAAATAACTTGATCCCCTTCCATAACATTGAGAGGCTCCGGTACAATTTCGAGACCGACACAGGGAGGTGCATTCCAGAAGGTTAAAAGTGAGGCTGGGAGGGAGGAGAGAGAATTTCATCTATGTTGGGATTTCTTTTTTTAAGTATTGTGAGGTTAGACCCAAGGATCCTGCATGGTGAACAAGCGCTCTACCACTGTGCGGCACCCCCAGCCCCTTTTTATTTTTTTATTTGCACACAAGGTCTTGCTAAGTTACACAGGCTGCATCTGGCCTGAAATTTGCAATCCTCCTGCCTCAGACTCCTGAGTCTCTGGGATGACATGTGTGCTGGACAGTGCTCAGCTTATATTAAGATCTTTTCTTCTGTTTTTTCTTTTTTTTGCAGTATTTTTGGTTGAACCTAAGGCCACGCGTTTGTATCCTTTGCAAGTGCTGACCTCCTGAGCAGCACCCCCAACCCATGTTTTTACTTTTTGAGAGACCAGGCCTCCCTAAATTATGCAGACTGCTTGTGGCCTCGAACTTTTGATCCTTCTGCATCTACCTCCAGACCCGCTGGGATTACAGGTATGCGCCACCGTGACCAGATATTAGGATCTTTTTATTGGGTGGAAGGATGTGGTGTCTTTGTTCCCAAGCCTTGGCGTGTGTGTGTGTGTGTGTGTGTGTGTGTGTGTGTGTGTGTGTGTGTGAGTATGCGAGTGTATGTCTGTGTGTCTCCCTCGGTAATAAGGTAGTATCATGACCTCCATTCCCCCAGTGCCCCGGAACCTGTCCCTTGCTCTGTGTGGAACTCCCCTCCCGGGTGAATCCACGGCTCTCCCCTGCTGCCCTCAGATCCCTGCTCACCCTCAGGCATCCTGGGAGACACCTTCCCTGCCCACGCCATCCAGAGACCCTGCGTCCTCACTTTCTCCCCTCTGCTTGCTCTGCTCCCTCCCAGGCTCCTGTCAGCCCCTGACCTCACCATCTAGATGTCCTTCCTGCTCTGTCTTCCTGTCCTCTCGGATGGAGGGCTGCGTGAGGACGGGGATTAGTCTGATGATCTCTGTTGTAGCCCAGGGCCTGGAACAGGCTCAGATAGCTGGGGGAACAGGCTCAGATGTTCTGTGTCCCCGGGGCCTGCATGTCCAGGGGTTTATTTGCCACTTTCTGGGGTTGGTGACTAAGGAGCTGTTGAAGCTGAAGTTCTCCCTTTCTCAGTTGTTGACATCAATTGTTAAAATATCGTGGCCAGTGGTGACTGACTTGGAAAAGGGAACCATGGAGCGATTCCGCCCCCTCCCAATTCCAGGTCACTGAGGGCTCCTGTTGCTCACCTTCTGTCCCTCTTGCGTCCTTTTCTTCTCAGGCTCCACAGAGAATCCCTGTGTCCCCTGCCCAGGACACCCCACCAGTCCCTGAGTTCCCTCCCCCCGCCCTCTCCAGGGAATGGTCTCCTCACCTGTGAGCAGGAGCCCCTGACAGGAGGCGCGGCCTCTGTGGAGAGCGGCTGAGGGGGGCACCATGGTGTCTGCTGCCTGCTCTGTCCTCCCTCTGTGGAGAAGAGCTTGGGCTCCAGAGTCTCCCCAGCAGGGCTGCTGTCGGGGTCCCCTCTCCGGTCCTTCCTCCCTCTGAGCTGAGCCTCCTCTCAGGCCAGGAGCATCGCTTGTCATGGACCTGGGGTGTGCTGGGCCCAGGACTCCTCTCTCTCCTCTCCCCTCTCACACCTGCCTTTTGCCCGTTCTTCTCTTTTCCTGGGGGTAGGTGTCACTCCCCAGAACACCCTGAGAGAAGCAAGCCTGAGGGGGGCCCTTTCCCTTGAGAGGAGGCCCCAGCATCCCAGTGATGAACTCTTCTGTGTCCTGGCCTCGGGGCCCTCACCATCACAGAGGGAGCCCTGGGTGCTGCTCTGGTTCCTTTTGTGACACAGAAACCCAGCTGGACTCCTGGTCTTCCCAGGGTTACCAACTGCTCTGGGCAGGTGGCACTGGCTCCCAGTAGGAAGGTGATGGTGGTGGCTCTGGGGGATAGAAAGGGGGTCAGGTGAGTGTGACAGGTGAGGGGAGCCATCTTCTACCTGTCTGTCACCAGCCTGGCCTCTGACTCAGAGGCAGAGACCCATGATCAGTTATCTTAGAAGGAGCTTGGCATCCTGAGTGGGTCGTCAAGGGTGACCTCCATGCCCTGCAAAAGGACTGGGGTGGTGGTGAGTGGGTGGATGTGGGTTCCATTTTCCTAGGGAAAGGTTTGAATGAGACCCTTTCTGTCTGTATGGTGGCTGAGCTGTGGCTCAGCTCAACTCATATCCTCTCTGACCATTTTATGTAGTATTTGTCCCCTGCCCAGGTGAACCTGTGGTGCCCCTGTCTTTTCTTGTCGATGTTGCCGGAAGGGACAGGAGTGGCCAGGGATGGCTGGCAGAGAAGGTGGGTCAGAGGCCCAGGAGTGGGCAGGTGATGCAGAGGAGACTGAAAGAAGGGACCCCCCCCATGGTCTGCTGAGGGAACGGATGGAAATCAGATCACGTCTCCACCTCCTGAGCAAACCCAAGTTCGTGTCTCAGCAATTTAATTTACTGAGGATACACAGTGGATCCTGATATCACCCACTGTGAGACAAATTAGGGGCACCCACCTGTGCCTGGGGTGCTGAGCAGATGCTGATCATTGTGGAAGCACTGTTAAAAACTGGTCAGATCAACAGTAATAAGTTCCTCTTGTAAGTGCTGTTCTCTTGTTTCTTTTCCTGCAAATAAGCAAGAATGTTAGGGACTGGGGCAAATTCACTCCCCAATTGACAGCTGTTAGACTCTTCCTGGTTCTCTCTCAGCTTTGAGGAAAGCATTGCCAGTCAAACAGCCAAGTGGACACCCTTATGCCATTCTGAGCACTGCCAGGATGGCTTGAGGAAGCTACCTGACAATCGCAGCTGATTGCTCTGGCTTCCAGTGGGGCAGCACAGGCAGAGTGGTTTCTGCTTGTTTCAGACTTTCCGTGAAACCATTTCCATCCTCGCCAGCAGGGGGAGCACTCTCTCTGGTGGCCCAGCAGAGAGATATTTTGACTGGTGCAAAGGAGACCATGCAGTGCTTCTTGGGAATGCTCTCCCTAAGAGTGTCTAACAGTTCTTTTCCCTACTCCCTCCTCTCCCATATATAAATATACATACATTTTGAGACAGCCATTTTGAGCAGGTAAAATGGAATCTCAGAGTAGTTTTTATTTACATTTCACTGATGCTTTGCCTATTTCTTTCCCCAATAATCTTACCTTTTAGTAATTTTTACTTTAGGACTTAGTGGGTCTCATTATGACATTTCCATACAGATGTTTAGTGTTACATGGCTCGTGTTCACCTCCCCTAATACACGCTTGTGACACCTCCCTCCTCCATACTCCCCACTCACCAATTGTCCCCCTTCTAGTTTCATGTCTTTTTTTTAGTCTGTCTATATACGTGCCTGCACCCATATCACTGTGGCATCCGATCCTCTCAGATCTCGAAAGCTAAGCAGGGTTGAGCCTGGTTTGTCCTTTGATGGGAGACTACATGAGAACACCAGGTGCTGTAGGCTTGAGAGAAGGCCCTGGCAACCCACTCCCAAAAGAACAATCCGCCATTGAAATCCTATGAATAGCAGAGACACTGAAAATAGTGTTTCACCTATGTTGTACATAGGCTCGCTATGAGTCGGACACCAACTTGATGGAACCTCATATCAACATCCATATATATGCTTCCTTATTTTGCCCTAAGGGCAAAATATATGCTATTTCCTTTCTTTTCTCCCATGACCCTTTCTTCTTGCCCTCTTCACTTTTTCTTTAGTCTATTATATTTTCCTACATAGGCCCTTTCTCCTTTCATGACCCTGATGCATACACACTGGAGCTAAACCTTATAGGGATGAGGAAAGCACTGGGGCCAGAGCAGCCTAATCTGGAGCAGAGCAGGGATCTTGGGATGCCAGGATAACACAGAAGTCTTAGGGTGCTGAGATCACAGGCAGTGTGGGATCAATGGCTTTCCTTCAGGACACAGGAATCCTGGGAGCCAACTTGTTCTCTTTCCCGGGGTGACGAGCAGTTCTGAGAGAGCTGTTGCATCCTAGGACTTGAGCAGCCCTGGTGGAAGGTCACTCTTCCCCCAGGGCATGGATGTCTCTGGGAGAGGTAGCTTCCTCCCAGGAAACCTTACCCTGGGCTCCTGGGATTATACCCCAAAACCAAGGAAGGCTCTGATCTGACTGGAAAGCCTGAAGCCCTCCCAGACACGGATCTTGGGACATTGAGATAAACTTAGCCTATTTCTCTTTACCAGGCAATGGGAAATTCTCTAATAAATGACAATTTATTCTTTTACATCACCCCCAGATAGATTTCTTACTATCTTTCTTTTCTTTCTTAGTTTCTTTGTTTTTCTTTTTCTGGTACTCAGAGACGGTACCTATGTTCTCTGGGATGCTTTGCAAGTATTATATGAGGGAGCTGTACCACACACACCTTTTTTACTTTTTATTTTGAGACATTGTCTTGCTAAGTTACATAGGCCACCTATGGCCTTGAACTTGGGATCCTCCTGGTTCTGCTCCTGAATTGCTGGGATTATGGGCATGGGCCACCATATTGTGCGTCAGGTATATTTTGTAAGTGATAGGAAAAATGGTCAGTAGTGCACTATGTCCAGGCCTTTATGGTTTTAAGAAAAAAACCCAAATTATATTGGGTTGCAGTCTTGAGAAATGTCTAGCCTTACAGTGCAGGCAGGGTGAGGCTTCCCTTGTCATGACCCAGCAGAGGGACCCAACAGGAGAGGTAGAGAAGGGGCACAAGGAACCAGTGCAGACATCCCTTCCCCTGCCAGGCCCTTCACAGTCCCCCTCCTCCTGCCAGCTTCTTCCCTTCTCTGTCCTCTACAGGAGGTGCCAGCAAGAGGGAAGAAGGGACAGTAAGAATCCAGGTTCCCTTTCCAGTGAGCAATCTGAGGCAATGCGTGGAGGGACTAGCATGATTTTCTGAAGATCCCGGATGATTTGTCCAGGAACTCAGGGATAGAGGCCTCTCATCTGAGTGTAGCCGGAAGGATTTGTCAGTGCTCCTTCCTCACTGCGGTACAAAAGATAAATAAATAAAAAATAAAAAGTAAAAAACAACCCTCTGCATTTGGAAGATAGTGAAACAGCTGGTTAATTAACTACCTTTGGTAAATTCAGCCCCTCTCCCAAGGAGCAAATGGATTACCCAACACTGATCCCCACTGGAACTATCAAGCAGAACAACATGGGGACAAAGCCAAAGTGTGTGTGTGTGTGTGTGTGTGTGTGTGTGTGTGTGTGTGTGTGTATAGTTGTTGTTGTTGTTGTATGCCGTTGAGTCGGTATCCAACTCATAGCGACCCTCATAAGGTTTTCAATCGCTGACTGTTTCGGGATTGCTTTGGGAGTGGATTGCCAGGTCCTTCTCCCATTCTTGTGGTGCTGGGATTTGAACTCGGGACCTCAGAGACTTCAGCACAGTGCTCTACCAACTGAGCTAAATCCCAGCCCCATATATATATGTATATATATATACATGTATATACATATATATGTATGTATATGTATGTATGTATGTATGTATATATACTATATATACATATATATACATATATATGTATATATACATATATATACATATATATATGTATATATACATGTATATACATATATATGTATGTATATGTATGTATGTATGTATGTATGTATACTATATATACATATATATATATACATATATATATATATACATATATATATATGCATATAAAAGGTAAAAGGTCTTTTGGATAAAAATGAATTTTGTATGGCAAAATGCAGTTTTGTCCTAAAAGTAAAGGGTTGTTCTAAATCCAAAACAAACAGGGACACAACCAAAGCCAGATGCCTTAGTGCACACCTGTAACCCCAGCTACTTGGGAGGCTGAGGCAGGAAAATTGCAAGTTTGAGGGCAGAGGCAGTCTGTCCAACTTAGCAAGACCCTGTTTCAAACTAAAATTTTAGAAAGGGGCTGAGGGGGCTACTCAGTGGTGGAGCACTTGCCTAGCCTATGGAGGCCCTGAGTTCAACCCCTCAGTAGTGAGGAAAAACAAACAAACAAACAAACAATCGCAAAATAACAAACAAAACCCATGAAACAAAAAATCTCCAGAAGGTTAAGGAGTGTTGCAGAAGTTTTTTGGGAGATAAAACTTATAAGAATGACAAATGTGTGATTAGATTGGGTGAGGTTGAGTTATTAAAAATTCCCAAAGTCCATATTTCACACACTAATGTAAAACTAAATCCTAACTGTGCGTTTAAAGCAACAAGATTTTCTTAAAGTATTGATCTGCTCTTAGTATCATTCACAAAAGATGGTTTAAATAGCAAGGTTCTTCTTGTTGTTGTTAGGTGCTGTCAAGTCGGTATCTGACTCATAGCGACCCTCATAGGGTTTTCAATGGCTGAGTGCTTCAGGATTGCCTTGGGAGTGGATTGCCAGGCCCTTCTCCCAAGGATTTTCTTGGGGAACGTTAATAGAGAGCTGAGCCCAGAGCCTCAGGCATACTTTGTGAGTGCTCTGCCACTGAGCTGTACACCTGCACCCCACCCCTCTTCTTTTAAATTGAGACAGGGTCTCCCTAAATGACCCAGGCTCCTTGTGTCCTTGAACTTGCAATCCTCCTGCACTTGTGTCCCGAGTTGCTGGGGTTATAGACAGGCACCCCCACGCCAGCTAGAGGTGAGGATTTTATGTTTTGTCAAGATAGTTGCTTATGATGTGTGCTGATGTGTGAAAGCCAAGGGGAACGCAGAACAAAAGATGGATCATGTTAAACTTGTGAATCATGAGTTTATTGAGAGTCCTCCCGGGGTGTGGGTGACTCATGGACAGACTTTTTGTCTGGCTCCTCCCACTGGATGGATCCCCTCTGAGAAGCTGCTGCTGAGATTCCCTTACCTTGGCACCACCATCAAGTCTGCCCCCAGCCGGTCATTCACTTCCCATGGAACCTCAAAGCACTAATACACCTACTGCTTCTTCACTAACTTAGGTTCCTTAAACTTTATTTATGTGCCAGATGTACAGCTGAGAGCCTGGTTACATCTTTTGTTATTTATTTGTGGATCCTGACAATTACCTGGGAGCTTGCAGGCAAATTAGGTTTGAGGGGTTTTGGTGATTTCTTTTTTCCTAACACAGATCCACTTACTTAGCTAAGTTAAACTAGAACAACCCCTCTTGAGGCAGGATAGAAAGACGGAAAATTAAGAGGACATGGGAAGGGAAAAGAGCCCCCATCCTGGGATCTGGTTTAAGTCTAACCAGCTAAGAGCCAATAATTTTGATGCAATTAAAAAGAAAAACTGCTGTAAAGACTGTGTAAAGGCTTTGAGACATACTCCAAATGAAAATGCCAAAACAGCAATGATCCATTCTAAAGATCGAATCATCTGTAACCTTTCTTTCTCATCTCTAATCCTGTGCTTCTTTGAGCATCTTATAGACAAGATTATGGACCATGTTTGCGACCTACATATACCTAGAGAATTTCCTGTAAGTTTAGTAAGAATTCCTTTGACTACTTTTATCTAGGGATCATATCAGCACTCTTTTCCTATCTGTGAACTGGTATAATGCATTTCCTGGACCACCATATATCAACAGAAGAATGCATAGAAAAATTATGGTATGTATACACAATGGAATATGACTCAGCAATTTAAAGAATGAAATAATGTGATTTGCAGCAAAACAGATGGAATTGGAGCACATCATCTTAAGCGAATGAACCCAAGCCTAAAAAGAGAAATACCGTAAGCTCTCATTCATATGTGGGAGCTGAGTCATACTTAAAGAAAGGAAAAAATCCTATACATAAATTGATTCATAAAAAATGTACAATCAAGCTTAGTTTAGAAGGCACAATATAAGGACTAGAAAGGAGGGAGGAATCTAGCAGAGGGAAAAGAAGATTGTAGAAGATGAGATGGGGAGGAGGGTCAATGAGGAGGGACGAAGGGTAAGAGATGAAACTCAATGTAAACAGCACTACTTCATGAGTATGTTGGAAAAATAGGGGAAGATAACCCAAATAAGTATCAGGGTTTAACTCCATACTAGGAATAGGGCTCCATATACTTTGGGGGTCAATGTAAGTGTTGCTAGACATGATGTAAGGATGCATAATGGAGAAAGCCAATGCTTTATGACTCTGTACCCCATCATCATTTACTAATAAGGAAAAAAAATAAAGTCCCTCAGACAAAACATATATCAAAACATTTTTACTTAATCTTTTAAATTCTCTAGCAATGGATCATCTTTCTTCCACCTCTTTGGGCCTGTGTTTCTCCCATTCCTAACCCTAAACAATGTGCCTGGTCAAGCCATGTTGCAGTTTCATTCACAAAAGAGGAAATCCTTTCATACAGAGAGAACAGGTCAACCAGCTCCTATTGTTTCTTTTTCCTGCTTTGTGTCATGTTTAATATTCTCTGAGCCATATAACTTCAAAAGTTCCAAAATCACATAGATAGCTGTTAAGAGTCTCAGATGCACCTCTCTCCCCAGAGAACCCTGTGTCTGTGTTTTGCATAGGTACCATTATCCATTTCTTCGGTATCTCTCTTTCCCTCGGAACCCCCATGGTTCAAGCTAAAGCATGTACTGTCTCGTATCTCTACTTAATAAACTCACTTATTTGCTTCTCTAGGGCTCATTTCAAAATTCTTTTTCTGCAATAGAACTAAGGACTCAGATCCAGGTGAGTGGAGGTCCCTAGTGGGAATTACTCAGTCTGTACTTGCCATCCATGGGCTGCATTGTCCAAAGCCAGCCCCGTGTTCACATATGAAAGCAGTTACAAAATTATAATGGTGCAATGTCTTGGAGAAGGGAATATCCCAGTGCCTCACGTTGTGCATTGTTTAACAGCAATTTAAATAATTTATGAGGGGTAGCTATGTCTTCCTTTCCAAAGGTCCCTGAAGATTCTGTTTATTAAAAGCTGTCTTTCCTTTAATGCTATAATTTCTCCTGTCCTGAGCATTTCCTTGAATAAGACTATGGACATATAAAAGATATATGTGCATGTTTGCAGTTTTTATTGTGGATGGCTGATATACCCTGGCAAATAATTTTCCTAGTTGTTTCTAGTGAGTTCTCTGGAGACAGGCTTGTCAAAGGGCTTAGCTGGCAGTCCCGCTAAGCAGGTAGGTACTTATACTGCAATCCTACAGTTAGGGAACCCTGACAGTGGACAGTGTGCCGAATCTCCCAGTCATTGTTGGTTGTGGGTTTGGTTTTCCTGTGTGTGGTGGGTTCACACCAGGCCTTGGCACCTTCATTTATGTGGGAAATGCCATAACCCTCATAATAATGGCAAATCGTCCTCCCTTTGTACTGAGGGTAGAGCGCTATCCCAGGGAAGAGGGTGAGAGACTGGGAGTTCATCAGTGTTGCAGACAGCAGGTTGCTTTACTTCTTTTTTACTTATGGGCCATTGGTTACTTTTTCTGTGGATGGTGAGGAAGAGGTTTTTCG
>VMDO01042570.1:0-10465 GCA_007922755.1 Pedetes capensis | reverse complement strand
TAAGCAGGGTCGGGCCTGGTTAGTACCTGGATGGGAGACCACCTGGGAACACCAGAAGCTGTAGGCTTGGGAGAAGGACCTGGCAACCCCCTCCCAAAAATCAATCTGCCATTGAAAACCCTATGAACAGCAGAGAAGCACTGACAATAGTGTTTCCCCTGTTGTACAGAGGGTCGCTATGAGTCGGATACCAACTCGATGGCACCTAACAACAACAACAACAACAACATGTATTTATCTAGGTCCCAAAAGATACCATTTGACCACCTTGTCTGCCAGAGTCATTATGAAGAGCAAATAAAAATGTGTAGACATTCTTAGTGAACTGTTGAACACTATTCAAATGCAAGGTAGAATGATTTAAAAATGAATCTTTAAGAAGTGTTTGTCACGTGATGGCCTTGCTGATGGTCTGTGGTGCCTGCAGCCTTTTAAAAGATTTTTATATTCATGGAAAAAATTAAGCAAATCATTATCCCTATTGAATTTCCAGAAGCCCATAAACACTAGCCTCTCACTGGCTGGTTTAGCGGTTTCTTCGGCTCAGTGTGCCAAGGAGTCGAGCATGGATTTGGAGTCATGCCTGGATTTCAGTGGCTGTGGCGTCAGATCCCCAGTCTGCCTCATTCTCTGTACAGTCCTGGCTCCTTCAATGAGCAGGCTGTGGTTCAATTGTGGTGGAAAAAGTACATCATTTAGAAAGTTTTTTTTTTTTTTTTTTTTTTTTTTTTTTAATAGGTTATCTTAAGTCTCCAAAGCAGTAAAATGTAAGGATGGCACACGTGCACTTTGGCTTCTTATTCTTGCTTGTTGAAATGCTATGGTTTTCCTACTGCATCTAGAAGCTGTACCTCATGTGAAATAGTCTAGGCCTTCCTTTATAGTATTTCTTTTCAGGCATTGAATATTTCTGGTAGAAGAACAGAACTTTCCACTGGGACTTTTCCATGACAGGTCATGTGATCAATCTCTCCAATGTGTGTGTTTTTTTCCTTCTTCAACAGATGGGTCAGAGAGTTTTTGAATGAAGAAAACAAAGGCCTTGATGTTCTAGTGGAATATCTGTCATTTGCGCAGTATGCAGTAACGTAAGTAAAATGTGGCTTGCTTGCATTTAAATTTCATGTGGTCACAAGAGATGCAGCTCAGTGGTAAAATTATACACTGCACTGAGGGCAGAAGCCTAGAAGCAGATGTGGAAGAGTTTAAGGAGATTTGGTTCTGTTTTTATAAGTAAAAACAAATCACATAATTGGTATTAGAAATGCCTTTAAGGCAGAAATAAAACAGGTGAGTAAAAGTCACCTTGCAGGAGTGCTTATTTTCTAAAAAATACTTTGAGGTTTATTTTATTTTATTTTATTTTGGCAGTATGGGGATTAAATCCAGGACCTCGCACATGCTAAACTAATGCTCCATCACTCAGCTACCCTCCAATCCCAAAGTAGTTTTTCTTAAGGGATACAGTTATATATGTCTACATGGTAGAACACCAGCAGTTATTGAGAGAAGTGTATGGAATATTGTTGAGTGAGAACAGCAAGATGCAAAAGAGTGAATGTCCTTTTGTTTGTTTTTATTTATCATTAATTTTGGAGGTTCTTGGGATTGAACTAGGGCCTTGCAGATGCTAAGCATGTACTCTACCACTAAACTACACCCCTAGCTCTGTCTTTTAATTTTAAAAATTGAAATTTCTGTGGTGTAGGTCAGTGGTAGAGCACTTGCCTAGCACGTGTGAGTCCTTGGGTTCAATCCCCAGTGTTGGGGAAAAAAAGAAGGTATATCTACATATATTTGTATATGTTAGTAAAAGTATAGAAAATAAGTGCAGAAATAGCAGCACAGTGGCCCTGGAGGAAGGAGCAAACAAGATATTTTTCCTTTTTATTTTATATGTATTGTATTGCCTTGATTTTCTGCCCATAAGCTGAAGGTGGGAAACACTGGGGCAGAGCAGACAAAAATTAACTTATTTCATCTTGTTTTTGTGATTTCATAAAAATCTTCTGTTTTCTTGGCTTCTGGAATGGTTTACAATAGGACTTGAAAGTGTACATTTGAATGAGGCCTGCTATTTTCCACATTTTTTCCTTTAACCAGAAAACATTCCAGTATCCACAGATATTATCTTATACCTATAGATTGAGGCAGTATTACCAGACTTTTAAGTTGACTGGAATATATTTCAGGCCAGGTGGTTTTTTTCCCCTTTCTCTTCCATTCTTCTTTTTAAAAACAGTCATTTGTTGTTCATATTGGATCATTCCAAAGGAGTCTTAAGACTTAACCAGGTATTATAGTCTCCATCCCTTGCCTGAGAATCTGTGAAGAGAAAACTCCATTATTCTTACCTTACAGATGCTGAAATGAAACTGTTAACTGAAGCAGGCTTTATGGATTTCTGTCTTGATACTGCTCATATATTATACAAAATAGACTAAAAAACTTCTTATTGGACAAGTTCACCTCTTCCTGAGAAATTATTCTCTGAAAAGAAACCTAGTTTTTATAGCATGATGTTTCAAAGGATGTTTCTCATCTACCTCCATTACATCAAAACCTGCTAATCTCTCTTATACTTCATATTATGACTAAATGGAATAACATTCCTTGTTACATGTTTTAAAATTTAGAGTAATCCTTATAAAACTGAGAAAGGACTAAGAAAAAGTCAAGAATAATGGATGAGAACAGGATATCATATACTCTTTGCTATAAAGAATCCTTTATCTACATCAAAGTTGGACCTGTAATCTTGACTTCCCAAATATACGCTCACATAGGACCAGTGGGGTAAAGGTTGAGGTATTATTTAGGAATTCTGGAGTCTACTGTGTAAGACAATAACCCAACAAAAGATCAGAACTCAGAAGTTGTTTTTTTTTTTTTTTTTAATTATTCATTATAACTCACAGTTCTTGTTTCCTAATCCTGTACCTTTGGTTTTCTTGTTTTTGGCGTTTGCTTTAAAGTCTTTGCTATTAGTTTTAGTTTTGTTTTTCTTTAACTAGATAAATTTATAAAGAATATAATTTGTCTTTTGTCTTGAAACTAATGGGCTGGAAAGTTTCTTACTATTCTTTGGCATGTAATAGTTTTACAGCCCAGAGAATGTGAGACCACGCGCTCAGTGGAGATGAGCTGAGAGGAGCGTATGTGTGCCAAATGGTGGGATAATCTGAGGGCTGCAGAGGGGCATGGGAAGCCTGTTGATGCCAGCCATGATCTTGGGATGCCCCAGACTTCCCTCCTCAAATCTCAGGAACAACCTTCTATTTTTGGTACTTCAGGTTTTCTTAGATTACCTCATTCTGCCTTTTTTTCTCTTCAGCATTGCTTCTGCATCTAAAGGCATGACAAAATTGTCTGTGTTCAGAACCCTATGCTGGCTTTGTGATCAGTCTCTGCTGGCTGAGTAGGATTTCATAGGTAGTGAGTGTCACCTGGTTTTTGGATGACCATTTGAATGAGGCATTCCATTGGGATAGTCATGCTTTTGTAAAAAGCCATAGATTATTTCCTGTGTGTATTATTTCTTTTGAAAGTCTTCTAAAATGTTCTGGGGTTATTAATTATTGCTGCTTTCTGTTTGTTCTATTGTCTGATCAGGTGTTGCTTGTATAATTGTACTGTGGATAGAAACAGTTAATGCAACTTTTTTTTGAGAAAACAAAGTTACTGATTTTCTGTGGAAAAAGAATGCATGGAACACAAAGGCTAATCTGTTTCAAACTTTGTTCCTAAAACTATACGAAAATGAGCAACTTAACTTTGCTGCTTATTCTAACATGGTTAACATGAGTAATAACCTCAAAAAATGTCAGGGAAACAACAGTCTTACTTTAAAGAGCACCACATTGGGAAGAGATTCCAAAATCAAAGCAAATCCATAAGTTCGCTAGTAATGTATCACATATGGTTGGAAAAGTACACTTGCCAACACACTAGGAGAAAATGCTCAGTGAAAATTGATGGGTAGGAATAAATTAGTATAAACCTAACATATTGACTTGTTAAAGCAAAATGGAGACAGCTGTAAGATCTTTTTTTTCTCCTTCCAACAGCAATGTTAATAATTCGTACACTAGCGAGCCTTGCAGTAAAATACAAATAATACATCACTACTTAATTTCTTGCTGTTCATTGTTCCATGATTCTTTAACCAGGCCCAGTATATGTCATTCTGATGTTTTCAAAGCTAACACTGAGACCACAGAAATTCTTCTGTATTCCTTTTTTAGTTTTCAATGTCTGCAAAGACTACTCAGATGTGTTCCAGGAACAGCAAGTGATGTACATCCCATGTATGTACAGGAAAGTCAATTTTTAAGTCTTCAGTGGCATTCCTTTTTTGTTTTAGTTTTGACTTTGAAAGTGTGGAAAGTACCGTGGAGAGTTCGGTGGACAAATCAAAGCCCTGGAGTAGGTCCATTGAGGACCTGCACAGAGGGAGCAACCTGCCCTCACCTGTGGGCAACAGTGTATCCCGCTCTGGAAGACATTCTGCACTGCGGTAAGTGCCTTAATCAGGGGGCAACTTCAGAAGGATGCCCTGGCACCAAAGGGGCCCTCCCTTCTCTGGCTGATCCCAGGCAGTATGTCAGTGCATCTTGCCACATAGCACTTTGATTTCCAGTGACTCTCAATGACAGTTGCTGTAGGAGTTCGTGGGCTTATCCCTTCGTTAGTACTCCATTACTTTAAATAGCTACCTGGAAATACTGTAGTGTGATTCAGCACAGAAGGTGAGAAAATTCTGCCAAATGATAGGACAGAGTAGTCTTGTGGCAGGTAAGTTTCTGACATGGGTGGAAAATATTGACATCATGGTCTAGGCACAATTCCCAAGGTCCTGATAGCACTTGGAGACCTAAAGAGCTACTTGTTGCTCTTCACACCCTTCTGCTGCCCTCTTACTCTCCCCAGTAGCTCAGGTGTTTGTCTTGTAGGATGTATTCGTAAATCATAGGTGAGGAATGCTGGAGTGATAACATATTTTTTTCTTATGGTATTTGGAGGTTGAACCCAGGACCTCACATATACTTTGCAAGTATTCTACCTCTGGGCTGCACCCTCAGCCCATTTTTCAATTATTTTTAAATTTATTTTTATTATTTTTTTAATTATTATTTTTAAATCTTGAGATAGGGTCTCAGTAAGTTTCACTGGCTACCTGTGGCCTTGAACCTGCCATCCTTCCTCCGCCTCTGAGTTGCTGGGATTACAGGTGTGAGACACTGCCCCTGGCTTGGAGTGATAACTTTTTATTAATAAGATACTTTTAGTGGTTGGGGATTTAGCTCAGTGGTACAGTGCTTGCCTCACAAGTGCAAAGCCCTGGGTTCGGTCCTCAGCACGGGGGGGAAAAAAAAACCAGATTAAAAAAAAGATATTTTAGACAATGTTGATTTGGTTAGATGTGCTTTGGTTGTCAACTTTATATTTCTTTGTAAAGATTCTCTCTTAAATCTCTCCTTGCTGAAATGCCACCAACAGTAAGGGAGGATTGGTGCTGACCACGTACACCTGTTTATATCACTGAGATGATTCACTTGTGCATACCTATAATCACACACCAATTGAAAAATGTTTTTGAGCTTCTAAAATTGGCTAAGCACTGCACTTTGAGTTAATCATACCTTAGTGGGTGAATCAACACTCCTATCTGTCAAGATACGGATAACAACTACAGCAAATTGATAAAGGTTTCTATGGTCATAAGGTTAATACAAAATACATTTTTATTAAGATGACTCTCATTCTCAACTGTTGCTTGTTCTTTGTAGCTTGAAAAATTTCTCTCACTTATTTCAGATATGATCTGGTAAAATTATGTTATTTCTCTAAGGGTTGAAGATCACCATGGGCTATGGGGTCATTGTAGTACAACCTACATGTCAGATTACAGCCAGTGAATGTGTGGCTTTTAGACTTTTACATTTGTTTAGCTTTTAATTCTTGTCCCTTTGACTTACTTGGAGTTTGGTCATAGAAAGTTAAAAAATTCTCTATAATGAAGTTCATTTTTGCTAAAGGATTTGCTGTTTAATATGATGCCTCCAATAAACCATTCAGGTTTTCCTTGTTAGCAAATGCCAAAAATGCTAACGTGTTTAGAATGGATTAAAAAATAATAAAGAGAACTATTTCAGTTCACCTCTTGGTGTTTGCAGTTGCCAGGACTTATGTGACCTGCTAGTCAGCATCAGTTCCCCATGTGGGCAGAAGAATATACAGTCTGGTGTAGAAGTTAAAGAAAGGCTAGTTGTGCCTGAAGAATTCTGTAATCATCTCTGTATTCAAATGAAATCCTTAGCACTATTTTAACTATAATTACATGTAAGGGATTTAATTTACAAAGTACATTTTATTTTGGTTTTCTGTCATTCCTTACTCAGTAACTATCAAATACCAGCCAGCTACCACCCTAACAAGGATTCATTTTTCTGATTACTAATCATGCTTTTTAAAATTATTAAAGACTATTCCTGAAGAGCATATTATTTAAAATAGAGTGGAAGAATCAGGAAAATAGGGGAAATAGCCCAGATCCCAGGGACAGGTATGATGCTGGACCTGAAAGGTGGGGCACAGGGACATCAAAGGCCAGCCTGAGGTGCTACAGTTGGCTCAAGGTACATCCTACTAGAATTCATTTTTAATTAGAAAGGTAGATCAAAAGTATGGCAATAGATGTGATGGAAATGCCATCTGGAGAAATGCAGGAACTATATGACATTTCTGGCTGGCAGGTGTGTTCAGAGATGCCAACTAGGAAACCAACATCACATTCTGTTGTTTTTTGGTTCTACAGTTTCAAGCTCAGGAAAGGAACATTTGAGTTTCATTTAACCCTACTTCATGGCTTCTAGTAACTCAAGAAAGTCAACGTGGCAATAACTTTCATGCCACATACTGACTTGAAGCTTAGATTTTTTTTCTTTTTTGTTCTTAAAACAATGTATACCAGCGATGGGTTTAGGGTTTAGCTCAGTTAGTAGAGTGCCACTCTATGCTCTCCGAGGCCCTTGGTTTGTTCCCCAGTGCTGTAGAAATGGGAGAAGGACGTGACAGACCACTCCTGAAGCAATCCCAGAACAATCAGCCACAGAAAACCCAATGAGGGTCACTATGAATGGCCCAACTTGATAGCACCTAAGAACAGCAACAACAACATATCACTGATAGTCTAGGTCTTGTGGTTCATGGATTTGCACTTAGGTTCTAGTCTGTGTTTCGTCATTGGCTAGCATCTGTGACTTATAAAAACAGCCATCAGAAGTACAGGCATATAGGATGTGTTGCTTTTCATACACCTGTAGTTTGTTGACATTTGTCACAGGTGAAAATGATACCGAGAGAGCTGATAGTGCATGGTGTCCAGGTCTTAGGCCTGCTCTGCATGTTATAATAAGATAACCTTGTTGCTTAGTGCCAACCTGCTGCCCTGGGATAAAGCCTATTTCCTTTTAAATACTGATACATGCTGTTACCATATTATGATTCTTCATTTTAAGAATTTGAACCTTAGCTAGGCATGGTGTCTCATGCCTGTAATCCCAACAACTCAGGGGTCAAAGGCAAGAGGATTGCAGGTTGGAGGCCAGAGACAGCCTGTATAATTTGAGCAAGAGACCCTGTCTCAATTAAAAAAAAAAAAAAAAGGGAAGGGGGCTAGGGGTTCACTTTATTGGTAGAGTACTTGCAAAGCATGTGTGAAGCCCTGTGTTCAATCCCCAAGTATTCCCCCCGCAAATTTGAACCTTTAAAGTATATTGCATTTTTATTGACATAATAGGATTTTTTTAAAAAGAGAAAGGATATTCATGTTCTATAGAGATGATTTATTCTCATAGATTTGCTTAATTAGTAAATGTCTCTACTGACAAAGGCAGATTTCAGTTCCTTCTTCCTAATCTCCAGATAATAACATAGATGCAGTAATCTTATCCAATACAAGTTGGCAAAAAGGATT
The DNA here is from genome assembly GCA_007922755.1 of Pedetes capensis. Lineage (NCBI taxonomy): Eukaryota > Metazoa > Chordata > Mammalia > Rodentia > Pedetidae > Pedetes > Pedetes capensis. The sequence goes on along the minus strand of VMDO01042570.1, from coordinate 2,487 downwards.
AGTTAAACTTGGAAGATGAAATGAAATTTCAGCAACTGTACTGGGGGTTGGAGCCCAGGGCTTTACTCACACTGGACAAGTGTTCTATCACTGTGCCACACTCCCAGCCCCTTTTACATTGTTTTATTTTGAGGCAGGGTCTTGCTAAATTGCATAGGCTGCCTCTGGTCTCGAACTTGCGATTCTCCTGCCTCAGTTTTCCAAGTTGCTGGGATTACAGGCATGCACCATGGTGCCTGGCAAGATTTCAGGAAATTTAAAAACACTTTAGGGCTGGGATTTAGCTCAGTTGGTAGAGCGCTGCGCTGCAGTCTCTGAAGCCCCGAATTCAATTCCCAGCACTGCAAAAATGGGAGAAGGACATGGTAATCCACTCCCAAGGAAATCCCGAAACAGTCAGCCATTGAAAACCCTATGAGGGTCGCTATGAGTTGGATACGGACTCTAGGGCACCTAACAACAAAAAACACTTTATGAACAGGACATGATTAAAGAAAAAAGGAATGACACTGTTCTGAAGTGCAAGGATTTTGAATACAGTTCTAATGCTAGTACACGGTTTCCTCCTTGTGTTTGGAGTTTCTTTTTTAAAACTATTTAAAATAGATTATTAAGCATTTTATAACATGACACATACCTTGAGTTGTACCAACTATCGGATTCTGTATTATTATACACTTGAGCCTTGGCCAGAGAGGAAAATGTTGATATTGATGCAGTGGAAACCTGGTTTGTACTGCCTCCAGAGCCTGGTGTGTGTTCATGTGCAGGTTTCTGCCAAAGTATCTATGTTGGTAGGTGCCTTTGTGTCAGATCTGACTCATATGGACTCTAAGTACAGCAGAATGAAACTCTACCCAACACTGTGCCATGCACATGATCTTTTTGTTTTCAAGCCCATTGTTGCAGACACTATGGTCCTTCTCATTTTGAGTCATGCCACATCAGTAAAAGTAGGTCCCAGGGTCTTTACACCATTCCTGTCATTAAGGTGAGCTCTACTTTGAGGAAGCAACACTTCTCCATTCCTTTCTTGAGTTCCTTCCAGCCTGGGTTGGGGCTTATTTCCCAGCACTATATCTGTCAGTGTTTCTCTGCTATTCATAGAGATTTCAATGGCTAATTGTGTGAGAGTGGGCGGAGAGTAGGTCCTTCTCCCAAGTCTGTCTTAGCCTGAAAGCTCAGCTGAAACCTGCCCACCATCGGTGGCCCTGCTGGTGTCTGAAATGCCAGTGGCATAGCTTTCACCATCACCGCAACACCCAAGTCCCCACAGCATGACAAGCTCCTCCTGTGATTTATTCTTCATAGTGCCTCTTTGAGATGCTACCACTGTTAGCTTTAGTGGCTAAGCAACTTGCCTGGTACAGGAAGTATGAGAAGGAGATAGGGTTTGAAATGAGGTAGTCTGAGCTCAGCTCTCCTGTTGTGCTCTCCTGTTTATTTATTCATAGGGACATCTCTCCCACACCAATAAATATCCCATTTGCTTGTCAGTGTACCCACATGTCATTGTGTAGGTTGTCTCTGTCTGTGAGAGAGAACATTGCTTCCTAAATCCTTAGCCCACAGTATCCTATAGGAAAGGCTTTTGCTAATCTTTCCCAAATACTGGGTCTTTTTCTAGTTCACAAAAGTGCCAAATGAGCCAGTTGAGACTCAAATGTGCTGTAATGTTTTATAGCTATTTCAAAATAAAGTCTCATAGAAATGTGAAAAAGTGTTTCCTAAATAAATAACAGGGGGCTGGGATTTAGCTCAGTTGGTAGAGCGCCATTCTGCAGTCTCTGAGGTCCTGAGTTCGATCCCCAGCAAAAATGGGAGAAGGACTTGGAAATCTATTCCTGAGGCAACCCTGAAAACAGTCAGCCATTGAAAACCCTATGAGGGTAGCTATGAGTTGGAAATGATTTGATGGCACCTAACAACAATAACAAATAAATAATAAGAGTGGAAAAAAAGTTCTAGCTGGGTATGGTGGCATGTGCCTGTAATCCCAGCATTCTGGAGAGTGAACCAGGAAGATGGAGAATTGGGGGCTTACGTGGCTTGTATAGTGAGATCCTGATTCCAAAAGCAAAATAAAACAAAGTTATATGTTTTACCATTTTAGCTTCATTTATTTGCAAATGAAAAGGTGCTGAAAGTTTAGAAAATGGAATATTGACCACTTTTGCCAAAGGAGATTGAGTTAACTTCTTAAATTTTTGTTTCTATGATGTGTGTGTGTGTGTGTGTGTGTGTACATGCATGTGCGAGCACACACATGTTGTTGTTATTAGGTGCCATCGAGTCGAGTCCGACTCATAGCGACCCTATGTACAGCAGATCGAAACACTTGCCGATTCTGTGCCAGGCAAACCATCTTATTTATGTTTAAGCCCATTGTTGCAGACACTGTGTTAATCCATCTGGTGGAGGGTTTTCCTCTTTTGTGTTGACCTGCCACTCTTCCAAACATGATGTCCTTCTCCAGGGATTGTTCTC